>JAZAYU010001573.1:0-25265 GCA_038501625.1 Corbicula japonica | reverse complement strand
TTTTTGGGTTTGATTAAGTTGGACCAGAAATAAACTTTCGCCTCAAGAACGGGGAACAATTTACTTTTTGTCCTCCGAGACATAGATCTTCGACCCCAAAAACAATTAATGTCCAATTAACAAGTCAAGACAAATACTGTTATCAAGTTTGCAGACGTGGTGACATGGAAAGCGAACCTGGTGGTAGGACAATATGTCTAAAGGCATAATTTGAATATGATTGGACTTGTAGACAATAAAATGAAATTGACCAATCACAATTAAGTGAAGGATATCATACTTCATGGGTCATATGGTCAACAGTGAAACAACGCTGGTCAGTTCTCAAACACAACGCTTTATTTAAAGGTATTACATCTTTCGTCCTTGCATTTTTTATTCAGAGAGACTTTTTAATTTTTCATTTTATCAATGAGAGTGCAATGACGAATGAAATATTACCTTAATGGCGTGAATACTTTTGTAAGTGTGGAAGAATCATGTGAGCAGTTGTTTGCAAGCGCAGTATCATTAGACAGCACCTAAAATTCTGAGTTGAGATACGGTGACACCAATGACAGAAAAAAAGTAGCTAAGCTAGTCATAATCTTTGAATATTCAAACTTGAAATCGACAAACAGAATTGGGTCACATGATTTAAAATAATACTACAAGTGACACTATGGTTTTTTTCAATGGTTCTATTATTCAGCAAATAATGTTCAAACACACAATTACACTGATGCTTTTTTGTCAACTGATGTTTTTTTCAATGAGGTGCACATTAAAACGTTTTGGTTATATTTTATATAACTTGTCTCCATTTCACATCCACTATTTGTATCGACATTTGTGATTTTTTTATTCTTGTCCATTACAAAAGCAGCATGCTCCATTGCAGGAATTAGTGGCAATCTAAAGGCTGTATGCTCCCTCAGACAGTCATAGACAGAATTGTCAAACTGGTCTCCTCACAGCATTCCATGTAGAGCTGTTATCCTGAAATATTAATTTCAACAAATAACCTATTTATATTGAAGTTGTAATGATTTTAGCTTTAGTGTCTTTGTTTTCTTTAAATTAAGGGTAATTTTGGTTATTAATTGCCAGAATCCACCAAAAAGTTACATTAGATGGGTGTTCACTTGTGTCGCCCTGGGAACTAGATCAAGTTAAAAATGCAAGAACAAAAAAGGGAATAACCCCATCTTGACATAAAGAACTTGGAGTCATGATGAGTGTGTTGTCATGAGCAATATAATTTGAAAGTTTGATGTAGAAATATTAAGAAAAGTCAAAGTTAAAGTCAACATTAAGTTTTTCTGTTAAAAAAAAGTACAAAAAAAGGATTAACTCCATCAAATGTGACCTTGACCTAAAAATTAATATCAGCTCAAGCATGTGGTCACAAACAATATAATTTGAAAATTTCATGAAGAAATATTAAGAAATGGCAAAGTTATAACCAACATTAAGTTTTTGGGATAGATGGACGGACAGACAAAGCGATCCCTATGTATTGCCTTTTCTTTGAAAGGGCGACACAAAAAAATGACCCTTTAGATTAAGCAGCTAGTGGACACCTGGAAAACAATACATCAGTACATGTATCAGCAAGAACAACTTTGATGTCTGATCTGGATCTGATTGGAATCTACACTGTTTGCATATTTGTAAGAAATAGCCTCATGAATCTTATTATGAACCGTGTAGATCCTGTTAAGACTGCACAGATATGCCTGCTGATCTGGATATACACTGGTCACTCATGTCATGTATTCATGGAAGAAAGGGGCAAAAACAACACAGTAATTTTTATATAGGATGATTAATTTTCTTGTGAACTGAGGTCTCACAAGTCAACACATACATATAAACACAATTTTATGTTTTCTTGTTACAAGATACAAAAATACAAATACCAACATATACAGATTTAGTGTGTCTCAATCATACATTCATGAAGCTTTAATAAATGAAAATAAAAAATGCAAACCTTGTCTTCATTTTCTACAGTAACATTCATATTCTGCTCCCTTATGTTCTACCAATTCTGCAGACATTTCAAGTCCACAGCTTTCACAAGACTGATGATACACATGGCTGAAAGTAAATGTTGTATTTTAATCATAACAAATAACCAAAACCAATTTCACTGTACTTTTTGTTGCTTATGAAGTTGTACATAATTTGATGTTGCAGGTTAGTTAACAGATTACAATGTTGTCATAATTCATCTATTTTTATAAATATCACAAAAAAGAGGTATTTCTGGTGTAAGCTTCAAGCCATCTTCAGTTCCTATAGGCTCATACACAATTTATCCCATTTAACCTTTACCTCCATATGCCTTTATGGCATGGGAAATCAGTTTAGATCTAGATCAGCCGACACATCCATACTGCCTGATTAGGATCTAAACCGTTACGGCGTTAGCTTTTTTATTCAAATTTCAATAGGTTATTTCTGACCACAATGTGACCTGTGCAGATCCAGATCAGATCATGAAAAGGCATGAAAATGTGTATAATATTATAGTAAAGGGTTAATTACTACAAAAAAATACCTGCATTTTGATACTTCATTTTATTCGTTGGATACACCTTTTTACACATGAGCAACTATTGTAAATCTAGGTGCTGACACATCTCCTTCCTGTTAATTAGAGCTTTAAATGTATCTAATGAACAGAGTAGATACAGAATGATGAGACCTCAAAATGTCTGATGTGCAAGCTGGTCTGGAGCTACATTTGTGCTATCTCTATCTGATGTGGATTTACACTGGTTACCCATGTGGTAAAATGGCGTGTAAATGGAGTAAAGGGTCAAGTTATTAACCATGAAAGTTGAAACAGCATTGGATTTTTGAGACACATTTATATGAGATTACCCAACTTAAAAAACAAATAAGCAACCCATCGTGTTAGTTCAAGGTGGCCCACAGATGAATATTGTTATATATAATGTTAATAATCAAGTGAATTCAAGTTGACCTTGTTATTGGGTCAAAGGTAGTCATATTTGCCTGAGACAGAAGGCCGAGGGTAAATATGACAGCCCGAGGCCCAATAACAGGTTCAAATTCATATGAAGACTAAACTGGGCCAATACAGGTGTTCTGGACCAATATGAGAATTGCTGGGCCATTATAAAATACTTAAGTATTGATGTGGTGTACCATGTAGTGTCTGCCAGGAAAATGGCATGTTCAAGTCAGGTGATGACATGCCTCGAGATTTTGCCACACTGCAGTCATGTAAAAGAAAAGGGCAAAGTATGCAATGCCTTTACTGTATATTAATACAGGGCTCTCACTAGAGAGAGACTTGAAGGAATTAGTCTCATCAAAAGTGACCAGACTTCTCTCTTTGTTGAGCTTTGTTAGAAGTCATTTTGTATTTACGATATAGGGAAAGAAAGCTGTTGACTGCAAACTTCTCCATAATGCAGTAAATTATGACAAAACTCTCCCTGATTTGCAAGTCTGGTGAGAGCCCTATTAATAGTCAATTAATAAAATTTAATATACCATTATCCTTCTTCCACTCCTTTTCCAATTTCATGCTTTTTGAACCAGAGATGGCACATTTCTTTCATTTGATTTTATCACTGAAATTAACAAACACAAAATTGCAAGGGTGCAAGTTAGGATTTCTAAAAAACCTGAAATCCTGAAAATTTATTTAGGGTAAATGAAGAAAATCAATCATTTTTAGACACACAAAAACCTGATTTTCAGGCAAACGCACCCATGAAATAATAACAATTATTTTGATCTTTGCTCAAATTACAAATATTCTTTATAATAACACAGGGTTGCCAGCACCAAGGATGAAAGAAATTCCCTGACTTTTCCCTGACTTTTCACTGACCAAATCAGGTTTTTCACTGACCAATAATACCGAACGTGAACGGCCACTAACAACACTACTGCTGCCCAATCCACCCATAAGTACATTTTTATTATTTTAACAATATATTATTACATTATTTAACAATTAAAGCATCATTTATATATCAAGTATAAAGTTCAATAGATTTATGTTTAGTGAAATATTACTAGAATGTTGTGTTCCGCGGAACACATGTGTCGCCTGCTAGCAAAAAGTTGAAATTTGGGCCTATGGTTAATCATATATTATAAAATGTTTTTATTCAAGTTGATTTCAATACTACGCCACAGAACATATGAGTCACCAAAATTGCATTTGAAAGGGGAATTACTAAAAAAATGGTGAAACCTGAGTTTTCATTCTTCACCAGTTGGTATGTGCATGCAGATGAAATATTTAAAGAATTAAGTGAACTGAACAAGTACTTTCAATTTTACAGGCAACATTATATTTCATGTTAAAGTTGCATTTGAAAGGGGCATAACTCATAAAATATTCAAACAGGAGGTTTCATTCTTTTTGTCACCAATGTCGTTGTTCATCCAGATGATATATTCCAAGTATTAAGTGAATAGGACATATACTTTCAAAGTTATATGCAACATTAGGTTGCATTTGAAAGGGATGTAACTCAAAAATAGTTAAACAGGAGTTATGTTGTTGTATCCAATGTTGTTGTTCATGAAGATGAAATGTTTCAAGTATTATGTAAATAAAATAGGTAAAAATAATTATAGGCAACATAAGGTTTCATGTTAAAGTTTCATGTGAAAGGGACATAAGTCATAAAAAGTCAAACCGGAGTTATCATTCTTGTTGTTAGTGATGACGATGTTCATGAAGATGATATATTCTGAATATTAAATGAACAAGACAAGTACTTTAAAATGTAATGTCAACATTAAGTTCCGTGTTAAAGTTGCATTCGAAAGGGGCATAACTAAAAAAATATTCAAACAGAAGTCATAGTCCTTATTGTAACCAATGTTGTTGTTCCTGGAGATGATATATTCCAAGTTTTAAGTGAAAAGGACAAGTAATTTCAAAGTTATGAACAATATTAAATTTCATGTTAAAAGTTTAATTTGAAAGGGACACAACTAAAAAAATATTGAAACTGGAGTTATCATTCTTGCTGTCACAGAAGACGTTGTTCATGCTGATGATATATTCAAAGTATGAAGTGAATAGGAGAAGTACTTTCAAAGTTATAGACAACATTAAGTTTCATATTTAAGTTGCATGTGTAAGGGGCATAACTCATAAAATAGTCAAACAGGAGTTATCTTGTTGTCACAGAAGGCGTTGTTCATGCAGATGATATGTTCCAAGTATGAAGTGAATAGAACAAGTACTTTCAAAGTTATAGGCAACATTAAGTTTCATGTTAAAGTTTTATTCGAAAGGGGCATAACTAAAAAATATTGAAACTGGAGTTATCATTCTTGGTTTCACAGATGGCGTTGTTCATGCTGATGATATATTTCAAGTATGAAGTGAATAGGACAAGTACTTTTAAAGTTATAGGCAACATTAAGTTTCATATTAATGTTCATATTAAAGTCATTTGAAAGGGGCATAACTAAAAAATATTGAAACTGGAGTTATCATTCTTGGTTTCACAGATGGCGTTGTTCATGCAGATGATATATTCTAAGTATTAAGTTAATAGGAAAAGTACTTTCAAAGTTATAGGCAACATTAAGTTTCATATTAAAGTTCCATTTTAAAGTCATTTGAAAGGAGCATAACTAAAAAAATACTGAAACAGGAGTTATCATTCTTGTTGACACAGATGGCGTTGTTCATGCAGATGACATATTTCAAGTATGAAGTGAATAGGACAAGTACTTTTAAAGTATTTGGCAACATTAAGTTTCATATTAAAGTTGCATATTAATGTCATTTGAAAGGGGCATAACTCAAAAAATACTGAAACAGGAGTTATCATTCTTGTTGTCACAGATGGGGTTGTTCATGCAGATGATATATTCAAAGTATTAAGTTAATAGGACAAATACTTTCAAAGTTATTGGCAACATTAAGTTTCATATTAAAGTTGGGGGACTACCGGACGACGGCACTGCCGACGACGACGACATCGCCGGACAATAGGATCCCTATGTGTCTACCTGCTATCGCAGGCGACACAAAAAATATGTACTTTTACAAGATTCAACCAATACTTCTTAGATAATTGGCAAACAATGTATTCTTATTCTTCATACAGAAACTAAATAAATAAACAACATAGTATAACATGTATAAAGCAAGAGATTATCACAACTGAAGCTTAAGTATCCATTATTCACTAATGACTGGAATATAATCATCAAATACAGAGTAAAAGAAAAATACATAATCTGTAAAATGGGCAAGCAAACAACATACCATTTTACACAAGTAAAACAACCCCTCAGACAGAATGCCCATACATGTTCACTTCATGTTGTAAAAAAAAAATATACATAACTCAAATACAATGCTGTTTACAAAAACACACAATTTAGCCTGTGCTTGGATAAACTTTGAAAAAATGCATGTAGGTTTTGAAGATCCCTGTTGCAATCCAATAAATATTAACAATTAATAGTCTGATCCAAATGCAGAATACAGTCCACACTCGTTGTGTCAAACTCGCTTAAGTCGAAACATCGGTTATCTCGAATTAATTTTACGGTCCCGTCAAAATGTGTTCTTATTACATATAATATTACGCCGCTTAACTCGAATTCAACTTAAACAATGTTTTCCTAAGTCGAAGTAAATTTAGAACCCGCTGGCTAAAATATGCTATATAAAATCATCGAATAAGTCGAATTGTGAAACTTGCCGCGGTCGAACAATGCGCGCGGCTTCTTCAAAGAGAGAACTTGTCGGCAATCAAGATACCAGTATTTAATAATAATTAACGATTATCACCTGTTCAGTAAAATATTCGCTCATTTAATGCATTCGGATGTAAAATATTTGGATTCGTAAGTGCAATTTATTTCAGTTTTTAAAAAACAACATTTGATTACAATAATCATGACATCGTGACAGCCGGGCCAATAAAATATGATTTCATCCGTTTAGGATAACAAATGCAAAAACATGAGACAAATGTAATAAATTATCCTCCAACAAGACAGAAGCACAAAAAAGCTCCAAATTATAGTCCAGATTCTGAAGCTGAAAATTTTGTCGAGGTAGGGCCGACAAGATATACTTTTTATTTTACGATTTTATTGAAGTTTATGGTATGTCTCAATGAAATTAGGTGGCCTGCAAAAATTATTTTATTGCGAACCCTGAAAAAATAAGGGAGATAACTCTGATGTAGAATTATAAGTTAACTTTAAAATATTTAGATATAATGGCGAGTTGCATTGATATCAGTCCAAATTTTAGTATCGACATTAGTTTTTATATGATCTAGCAACCATTATTTATTTAAGATGTATTATTAGCACATAATATTGGACTAATATGTTATTTAAGACATTTTTGTTGGTAAAATATACAAAGGAAAGACAACTATTTACGATTTTCCCTATTTTATGAGTTAAGAAAATTGTCTGTTCATATCACTTGTAAATCTCTATACAGATATTTCACATAACTCTTCTAAACATTAATTTACATGTTTTAGAAGACATTTTATATTGAAGAATATGCGTTATTGATGATAAAACCTTAAAATTGTGTATACAATTACCCCACCCACACCATTATAGCAAGTATTCTTTTAATAAAACCTTAAATGGATAATCAACACATTTTGTGTTAGTTTATTTTGTTATTTACAATGTATATAGAGTATGATCTACTTCAGTTATTTTGTTATTTACAATGTATATAGAGTATGATCTCCTTCAGTTAAAGAAGCAAACCGGAAAGGAAATGCTTTGTAAAACACCGAATAAAAGGATTTAATTGAAGAAAATATAATAATATTTTCTAATATGATAATTTGGTGACACATTTTGTCGAAGTTCAGATGTCTCTCCAATAGATCTGTTTTATTCTTTACATGTTTTAATGTCTTCTACTTCTTGGAAGTAATCCCCCATACTCATAAAAAGGCACTTCTTAAATAATAGCATCAACACATTTGTATTCTAATATTATTTGAACATCCTAACAAGTTATGCAAATTAGAGTGCCTGTTGTATTTTTTGTACAGTCACATAATGACGTATAACAGCATAATGGTAAATTAGCAAGTTTATTAACTGAATGCAGATGGTAACTAATTTCTTGAAAAAAAAAAGTGAAGTCATTAAACATTAGATAAATATTACTGTTATTTTGAAACACATGTTTAATGAAGATTTTTCAGATGTTTTGTCTTAAGTTAACTTTTACTAAATTACAGGAACATTGCGGGTATGTATCTTTAAATAATGAAATACAATGAGATCTGGCAAACTTAACTTCATTTCCTTCAGGAAACAGTTTTCAACTTCATTACATATGGTTGCATTGAGAAATGATAAGTTCCCATATTGAGGGTTGCACTAATCTTAGAATAAGTCTGGGTAATTTTGTTTCATATTGAAAGGTGCTGCAACATTTAAGAAGCTAGGCATAACTTTATAAAAGTCTATACATTGTTATCACCTCATCATGCGAAAACAGAAGTAAGATTACAATCTTGTTGGTTGTAAGTAAAACATAATATTGTATTGCCTGTAAATGTTTTCATTTTTACATATTTTGAAATAGAATGGCACATTTTGAAATTTATAGCTTAAACTAGTAAAGGAAAGAGTAAAATCCCAAACATTGCAAGTCTTTTAAGGATAGTAAGTAAAGTAGTTTTCCTGTATATGTCAAAATATACATGTATATATTGTTTGAGCTTAGAGAAATAGGACTGCTTATGTAAAATGGAGAAACAGTCACTTCTGGATGCTAGCGTTGCCCCAATATAGAACGAGGGAGTCTTATAAACGCTAGCAGTCATTAAAATATGACACGGTCTTGCTTACTACACCAGAGAATAGTGTAAGCACCTTCTTGACGCCAGTGTATTTGCCATGAGACGTATGGTAACACTATCCAGAGGTTTTAGAATGGTTACTACCCAGTTCTATGTTATAGCAACCGCTTTTTAAGATAGGTAAAAAATATTCGAAAGTTGTTCTTTGTCTAGACTAATAGAAAAGAAAACACAACTATTTAATTAATTAGGCAATTATACTCTTTCTTAAGTCTAACTAGAGATATGTCCATATGACAGAGATGCCCCACCCTCAGTTGTCATTGTGAAACACGCCAATATTGTGCTCAAAGTACATATAATGGTGAAAACTTTAAGGAAACAAGAGCTGTCACTTGAAATTGACATATGCCCCCGAAATGCAGCTTTGGAATCAAATAGGTATACATATGTAATAAATAAACATGGCCCTTTATCACTCACCTGAGTACAACAAAGTTGTGTTGTACAAGACCCAACGTCTCGATATGGTGAACATTTACACCAAGTTATTTTAAAAATCCAATAAGAAACAACAAATCTACAGCTTGAAAAAGAAAATGCTATTTTTCGTAACAGTGACCTTGACCTTTGACCTACCTGCATGGGAATTGTAAGCAACACATCCCTTTGTCATGGTGAACATTTATGTAAAGTTACTTTGAAATCACTTCATTCATAAGGAATTAACAGCCCAGACAAGAAAATGTTATTTTTAGTAACAGTGACCTTGACCTTGGACCAACAGGCATGGGTATTGTATGCAAAAGTACACCTTGTCATGGTAAACATTTGAGCCAAGCTATTTTAAAATCCAATGAGAAATAACAAATTTACAGCCTGGACAAGATTTTTCTATTTATAGTAACAGTGACCTAGTTTTTGACCCCATGTGACCAATACTCAAACTCGTCCAATTAATAACTGGGACATATGTTCTGACCAAGTTTCTTTACAATCTGATAATCAGAGTAAAAATGTGACCACTAATAGTGTAAACAAGAAAATTCTATTTTTAGTAACAGTGACCTAGTTTTTGGACCCAGATGACCCGTATTCGAACTTGTCTGAGAAATCATTGGGACAAACATCCTTACCAAGTTTCATGACAATCAGAGCAGAAATGTTACCTCTAGAGTGTTAACAAGAAAATTGTATTTTCAGTAACAGTGACCTAGTTTTTGGACCCAGATGACCCATATTCAAACTCGTCCGAGAAATCATCGGGACAAACATGCTGACCAAGTGTCATGACAATCAGAACAAAAATGTGACCGCTAGAGTGTTAACAAGAAAATTCTATTTTTAGTTACAGTGACCTAGTTTTTGGACCCAGATGATTCATTTTCAAACTCACCCTAGAAATCATTGGGACAAATATCCTGACCAAGTTTCATGATAATTGGAGTAAAAATGTGACTGCTAGAGTGTTAACAAGAAAATTATATTTATAGTAACAGTGACCTAGTTTTTGGACCCAGATGACCCATATTCAAACTCGGCCTAGAAATAATTGGGACAAACATCCTGACCAAGTTTAATGACAATGGGAACAAAAATGTGACCGCTAGAGTGTAAACAAGAAAATTCTATTTTTAGTAACAGTGACCTAGTTTTTGGACCCAGATGACCCATATTGGAACTTGTCCGAGAAATCATTGGGACAAACATCCTGACCAAATTTCATGACAATCAGACAAAAAATGTAACCTCTATTGCGTTGACAAAATTTACCTTAGGGTTAGGGTTAGGGTTTAGGGTTAGGGTTAGGTAAAAAGGCCCATAACTCAGCCAAAAATAATCCGATCAGAAATTCCTTTGGATATACACAACAAGTCTTGGTGACAAACACTCCTGTGAAGTTTCAATGAAATCCCTCAAGCGGTTTCAGTTTACATTAGGGTTAGGGTTTAGGGTTAGGAATTCAGAATGATGCCATTTGGCCTCATTAATGTACCTTAATAGTTTCAAAATGACTAAGGGCTCATAACTCGGCCAAAAATAATCTGAGCGGAAACTCCTGATGATATGCACAACTAGGCTTGGTGACAAACACTCCTGTGAAGTTTCAATGAAATCCCTCAAGCGGTTTTGGGGAAGAAGGGAGGACAAGAATTAGGGTTAGGGTTAGGGTTAGCAAAACATGACAAAGTGCTCATAACTCGGCAAAAAATAATCCAATCAGAAATTCCTGACGATATGCACAACTAGGCTTGGTGACAAACACTCCTGTGAAGTTTCAATGAAATCCCTCAAGCTGTTTTGGAGAAGAAGCGAGGACAACATTTTGCCGGACTGACGGACGGACGGACGGACGGTGCGATTACTATATGCCTCCCTTCGGGGGCATAAAAAAAACAGATGAATTTGCAGTTCACAATATTAAAAATGAGTGCAGTTTGATGGTCAACATGCCTGTAAAGTTTCATGACTGTCACTGATACTTTTGGACTTACCTACGACACAAGATTACACACTGAATGCATTATATTGAAATGGATAAGGGGCCATAACTATAGTCTTAACAGGTGTGGCCCAAAAACAAAACCCCAGGGCACATCTACACATGATTGTCAACATTGCTGTAAAGTTTCATGACTGAGACTCTCATACTTTTGGAATTACATACAACAAGATTACTTGCTGAATGCATTATATTGAAATGCATAAGTAACATCACTCTGGTTTTAACAGGCGTGGCCCAAAACAAAACCCCAGATGAGGAATTAAACATGATGGTCAATATACCAGTTAAGTTTCATGATTGTGGCTCTCATACTTTTTATGTTATGTGCGACACAGGTTTTGTAAGTACAGAGGGACGGACGGACAAGGGCATCCTATAAGGCCCCTCCTCGTTCAAAGTTGGGGCATAAAAAGGATGCAGGATCCACGAATTAGAATAAGGTAACCCTACGAAGGAATCTAGACCCTTTGTTCTGATGACAATGCTTTCCCTACTAGGATCCTCAACCCTATTATTAGAATTAACTATAGCAATTAGTAGGCTACTTGTATTGTTAAAGAATAATTATAACTTTCAGACCCAGGCCCTCACTCCTTAAAATGCTGTTATCAACTACAAGCTGATAGTATAATCCATAGGACCTATTATTTTCATATCGCTGATCCTAGGTTCTTGGTCCCTGGCCAATGTTAGGTTTATGAATACTTTTCTGTTCGGTCTACTATGCTATTCTAGATGCAGTCCTACCCAAAGAAGGGAGTACATGTACTTCTATGAATGGCTTCAGATTGCCTTTCAGTCAATTTCAAAGAATATTTAAAACCAACTTGCTACTTCAACGTTTCTATTCAGGGTCAGAAGGGGTTAAGCATTTTTTTTTCTAAGACTGACACTTCCCTTTGACGAAGACTAAGGCCATATTTAAAGCAAAGCGACTGTTGAGACAATAACTGGTAACAGAAACACATAGTCTCCATGAGGTTCCTCAACCAAGTTTCAAGCTTAGTATTATTAAAAATAGCTCCATGTGAATGAAAATGGATTCATTGTTTCAAGAAAAAAAAGAATGATCAAGATGAAGCTGTAATAAATAAACATAACAAACCATAGATATGAAGTTTTTTTTTTTGTTTTTCACTTATTGTAATACTCTTGAGACTTCTGTCCAAATGGAACCATCCTTATTATCCTTCCATTGTTGGAAGTACTACCCGTAGATGGAGCCAGACCTTACTCTTAGACTGTCGTTCAGAAGCTTGAAAATTTTGTCAAGGACATGTGCGAGTATGTCTGACTATAGATTAAGTGTAACACTAGCCACAAGCATATTTATCAATAGCCATAACAATTATGTATTAAAGACTCCCTAAAAAGCTTGTGCTATTTCAAATGAGCTCTAAAGCAGAAGCAGTCAATGGAACACTTTAAAAATATTATTTAGGTAATTTCCAAAATAATCTTTCAACCAAATGTTAACTAAGAAAATTTTAGTTTGATGTTGTCATATTATCACTGCTCATTTACTTGTATTTGTTTTTGATTTACATTTTTTTTTAATTTCGTGTGCATTGATTGCACTTAGAAAGTAGAAAAAAATAAATGAGTTTTAACACACATATTGTTTAACTCAACATACAACTATAAAGAACAAGATTTCAAACTGCCACAAAACCGTCAGAGAGCAGAAATTGTTTATTTGTTTAAGTTTTGGAAATTAAAGACCCATAACTCCTCAGTGACTTGACTAATTTAATCTTGCTTGTAACCATATATAGCTGAGATCTTATTGTCCCCTTAAACATTCGGACAAATTTTAGTGATAGTAAATATAGGTTTTGTTTGGTATAGATGTAACTTGTTAAATATTTCCAGTTGAAGGGCTTAACACAAGAGTGACAAGAGCAATCTGACTGGCTATCAAACTTGTCTAAGATATTATGTACATACATGTTAATACTAAGTTTGATGAAGATTGTCATTTTAATTAAGAAAGCATCCATTGCTTATTTGATTTCAAATATGGCAATGAAATATCAATGAATCCAACGCCATTGCTGCAATCTAGAATATCTTGTTTAGATACTAGCAGACATAATATCCCCACAGCATTCTGACAAACTGGGGCCTTGGGCAGTCCTAATTTGGTTAAAACCGCCATTAGAGGACACTATCTATCAAAGCTGTCTGCAAGTTACTAAACTGAATATGTTTACCTTAAACATTCTTAGCAAGTTTGTTGAAGATTGTCGAGTTAAAATGTGGAGGAGTTAACCCGTCAGACTGCTTCAGTCACTATAGAGTTATTGCCGTTTAATTACTAATTTGGTCAAAATTAATAATATAAGGGCAATAACTCCAGTCTGACTGAAGTAATCTGACGGGTTATTAAATATATTAGTGTCGTAATCACTCAAACCAAGTTTGGCGAATACTAAATAAGTATTATTGCCATAAGAGAGTTGATAACATTTTGAGGACGTTTCCTGCGACCGATGAGTCTGTAATACATCCTGTTTGTCAAACTGGCTTCTAATAAATGGCTTGCTCTTAAGTATGAAATTAAATGTATATAATCTGACCTGGATGGTTATTGGTGTTTTACAAGCTTTTCATATAATTTGTGCTATAATTCCTTTCTCTGAGTTAAAAAATCACTAGAAATATCACTTTCTAGCAAAAGAAAATGGGACATAAGTGATTTACATTATCTTTCAATAAAATAATAAAATAAAGGGGAATAACTCTTGTTTTTCACACATTATATACATAAGTTGTTGACCTTGGACTTTAAATTGCATCTTGCAACTTATTTGACAAAGTTTCAATGAAGACAGAAAAAAGTCTTAATATTATATGTCATATCATTGAGTTTATCAGTTTTTTGTTGATTTTTTGTATGATTTGGCATGAGTTATCTCCCCTTATTTTCCGACGATTCGCAATAAAATTTTCTTTGCAGGCCAGTCCAGATTGTTTGGCCATATAATAGGCTTTAATTTGGTACCAAAATAAAAAGTATATCTTGTCGGCCCTACCTCAACTCATTTTTGAGCCCTTTTGGACTTTCAGAATCTAGTCTATTAACGATTATGGGGTGAATAATTATTTGAATTAGTTTACGTAATAAAAAAATAACGAATGACGACTTTAACACTCAGAGTGAAGACGACGACGATGTTACGAAAAAACGAAACTTAACGATGATGGTTTGCTAACATGTAAATATAATCAATTAACATATTTTTTCTGTTCTGTTTTGATAAACTAATTGATCCATTGAAATGTTCATAAACGAGTACTACAAGCACTCACAATCATGTCAGCATAAGAAACATAGTATGTCAACCACATATACACTTTGCCTAATGGAAAACAGGGCAAATTAATATAGAGAAAATTTTTGAAGTTTTTGTCACAAGATTAAAAAAATCTTGCACCTGTCATAAAAATGATGGACTGAGCCACATAAAAAATATATCAGGCACATCTACACATGATACAAAGTACCTCACTTGTTTAAAGTTTCAAGTTAGTATCTTGAAACTGTAGCAGTAGTTTGTGCCGCAATATTTTTTAAAAAATCCTGCTGTTATACAAAAAACTAGGTTGCTGTGAACTGAATGTTGGAAAACAGATTTTGTACATGAGATGTTCACATTATGATAGTCACTTCTGCTTAAAAATATTATTTTAAAATCCAACCATACATGAAAATATATGGGCAAAGACACAAACTATCATCAGTAAGGCCTGTATAGCAGAAATTACTAAGTTCAGAGTGATGCTGTGAGCTGGATCTTGGAGGGAAGAACATGGGTTTTGTGTGTAGCACCTTGTTATTATAATTTCTGGAGGCAAGGGTTGCCGAGCCCTTCAGTCTTCAGGCAATATTTTTTTAATATAAGAACTTTTATTGTAATACACAGTTATAAAAAAAAGGTTCATAACAGAAATTTTGTGAATGCAATCTCTAATAAAATAGAACAATTTTTTTCTTTCAAATTTATTTTTCCCTGACTTTTCACTGACTTTTCAGGATTTTTATTTTTCACTGACCAAGTTTCAAAATTCCCTGACAATTCCCTGACCTTGAAAAAAAATCAAATTTCCCTGATTTTTCAAGTCTGCTGGCAACCCTGTAACATATTTTATTTTTTAAGTGAATGATCATAACAATTAGTTTACTCTCATTTTGTACTTTGCTAGAATGGTCTTTCTTCAGATTGTTTCTATTCTGCATTGAAATCCATTCAGTCTGAGGTGTGAGGTGTATCTACAAAAGTCACCCACAATCTTTTGGACTGTGAAAAATGTTTTTCCTTTAGTTGCTGTGAAAAAGAGTGCTGTCATTTGTTTTGTAGTTAAAATGCCTGTTCCAACAGCCGTTCAAGAAAATTTCATAAAGTTATATTGATTAACTGTTGATTAACTGAATTAAGTATCCATATTGTTTCATCACTGCCAGAGTTATTATGTGTTTCCTTCTTTTGAAAAAATAAAATATGGATCCAGGCATGTCACTTTAAAATTAACCAGAAAGTATCAGACTGCAAAAAGTCAATCAAAGTCCTGAAAGTACAGAAAACCAGCGAAGCGATTTTCCTTATTGAGAATAACCAGTGCCATGATTCTCATACATGTATCCATTTACGAAAAAGCAAAAAAAACTTGGTTTACTCGCAAAGAACTTCCTCTTGTCTAAATGATAGTGGAAATAAGGGTTTCCATGTATTATCTGGATGAAGGCTTCTGTTAACCCTTTACTCCATATATATACCTTCATAGCTTGTGCGAACAGTTTAGATCCATATCAGCTGGCACATCTGTGCGATCTGATTAGGATTTAAACTGTTCGCTTTTATGATCATTTTTTTCTGACCAGTAATCACAAATTTTAGATCACGTGATAGCCGGACACGTACCGCGCTTGCTCGTAGCATGTTTCGAATACATAGATCTGTAAATCTTACATGTCTTTATTTCTATACGAGTAATATCCGGTATATTAGTTTTAATATGTAAAATTGTACACATCTCAATAGTTTATTGTTTACTGATCAAGCTTATATGTGGAAATCCAATATGTATAAACAAATATAGCAATGATGATTGCTTCATGTTCAGTGATTTAAACGCTCATGAACGCCTACCATCAAATAATAAACAAATGTTCGCAATATGTCTTTAAAATTTCAAGTGAAAGCATTTGCGCATTGGTTTCATAAAGTGAACAATTGAAGAAAAATATGCTAAGATGGAAATTTATCATTATCGTTATTGTTAAAGATAAAAAAAAAGATATTTCGTGAAACAAACAGTCCAATATTGAAATCGCTTTAAAATGACAAAATAAAGAAAATGTTTTCAATGTTATTTTGAGCTTCGAATTAGCAGAACTTAGTGCGACCCATATTCCATACGTCTGACGGACACGGAGATATGGAATATACCCAACGATATCTTGGTGAGTGAAAAATCGTGGTCACGGACAATGTTTGACCATTGTTGCACCGCACCGATCAAGTCCTAGAAATATGAACCGCACCGATTTTACATTTAATCAAACTGTCGTACAGATGAATTTGACCATTGATGCACCGCACAGGTTTTGTCCTATCAACATGACGTAGTTAATACCAACTTTAAAACGTAACCGGAAACTTGGGGACTACTTTACTTACTCTGCTTTCTCTGAAATGCGTAAATCGCCTTTTACCAGTTGGTTTGATACCGATTTCAGAATTGTGATTAGTAAAACCAGCTTCGCTGGTTAAAAATGTGTTGACTGCTCTTATAAACTGGTCAAATTGGGTTATGACTAAAATTCACAAAGTGGGTTCCTTTTCAAATAACTACCGGTAATTTATTTTACATTGCTGATCAGAATTCAAGTCTGGGTAAAAATCATAGAATGAAATAGACATAAAATTAATGTCTTAAGTAGTTTTGGTTTATTTTACCTAAAAACAATTTGTAATGGAAGGCTAATAAATGAATACTTGTTACATCAAAATTATTGAACTGAAACACTGTGTAAACCTAGGTTCACTTCAATACTTAATACTGGTGTAACATCAAAAGGGAGACAATATATTCATTTTTATAATTTGGCACATGTTTGTAGTGAACAAAATGTATATCTTTGGTTTTCATTTCATAATTTATTGTCACAATTCTACTATTAACAAGACTTAATTTAACACTATGAAACTAATTTGAGTTATTTATCAAATTACAGGAACCTGAATTTCCATCAGAAAATATTCAGATAGGAAAAAATATTACATTTTCCCAATGCAACGGATTTGTACCCCACCCATTAACATGTTAAAATAAATTACCAGTTGCAATGTTGACAGCGTTATCACAGCTCAAGCATTACAAAGAAACTAAAATATACTGTTTAAAATAATTACATCTCCTAAACAGTCATTCTGGATTTAACTCAAACATTATTTTCTACCTTCACTTTTGTTGTCCACTTCATTGCATGACGTCGAACAGTTCTATACCGCTTCAAATGGTTCAAATGGTTGATACATGTCTGACCAGAACCAAAAATCATCTAAACCTGTTTATGAATAATTAAATCAATTAATAAATACTTCATTCTTTCTTCCGGGATGCAAAATTTACCTGAAATGCATTTAAGAGATACTATTAAATAAATATTGTGAAGTTCCCATTTCTGTATAAACTTGGTGAATCCCTGAGGTGCTACTCTTTTTCTTCTTATGGTTTTCCCTGGGTTATTAATTTTGAGAAAATCTGTTCTGATTAAATGACCTGTGAGACATATGGAAACGAGTGTAAGACAAAACTGAAAGTAGGAAAAACTTCTGGTAGCGGATTTCATAAGGTGTACATATAACACGCAATTATTGAAAACATTAGATTTTCATTTCTTTGAAATTTTATACTACAGAAAATCTTGTGTCAACTATGTAGCTGGTTACGGTTTGGAAATGGGTTAGATCTGGATATTTTCTGATGGAAATTCAGGCTCAAGATTATGATCAAATGCATAAAATGCATTTATTAATAAATCTGTTAAATCAATTCATGTATGAATTTTAAATTACTTTAAACTTTTTTTTTTTTTTTTTTACATTTAATTTGAAATGTTATAAAGGTTGTTTGTTTTTACCAGTGTGTGATATTGATGTGTTTCGCCGGGTTGGCTCCGTGATTCGTATTTTCACAAGTGACTAAGCCACTTGTGAGGGTGCATAGTTTCGGGGTTTGTGGGTGTAATATGTTTCTATTTTTCAATGGTGGAAGCAAACTTTATTTTTCTTTTTATTGTATGTTTTCAGTGAATATTTTGCGTAAACCGTGCATGAAATGTTTTTTGTTTAAGACTTTACGTCTTTATTTCATATATATCCATACTTATGCCCGTTTTCTAAGCGTTATCGTTCGGAATTTTATGTGATTGTTTTTTTTTTGTTTTTTTTTTGTTGTTTTTTTTTGGGTACCTGTATGAAAAAATAGTTAAACCTAAAGTGATATTCCACAATTGGAAAATAGTGTGGTACCACTTTTATTTCACCGAGAAAATTCTATAATTCACTGTAAAGCATGAAATAACTTATATAAACTATTATGTTATATCATGACAAAATGGGTATTGTTTGTTTCAATTTCAACAAAAATATTCTTACACTATTGAAACATTTTGTATCTTATGATCCATGTCCTTTTTAGTCATGATGTTGTATTATTTCAACATCAAATCAGATTTCATGTTTGTTATTTATATTGTGCACATGTAAAATGTCTGTTTTTGCGCGTAACGTCGTTATTTACGCTAAATAAAACATTGTGCATTTAACGCTACTTTGCGCGGTTTTATTTACGTGCAACGGACGTTACGTATTTTGTTTATTATACCTGACGAAGACTTATATGTCGAAACGCATCGTATAAATTTTTACAACAAATCCATGTGTTGTTTTCCTTTTTACAATTTATTAAATTACTTTAAACATAATTTTCAATAGATCAAAATGTTATAAAAAATCATTGTGAATCAGATGCTTTATGTTTTACTTTAAAGCGTTCAAATGGGAATATAATTCTTACACGAGTGACGATATTTTACCAAGTAATTCGTTAATCGTTCAAAATCCAACTTTTTTCAATGCAATACATTGAAATAATTTGATTACTTACATCTCTACAAGGTTCCACAATTAATATCCACAATGATTAGGGCCCTAAATTAAAAAAGTTTCGCTTAGCCCTACGGTCGATTTTGAGACTCCTACTTTCATTTTGGAGAGTGCATTAATTAATTAAATGACGTAACCGTTCAATAGAACCCAAAGAGCCAAAATCACGTTTACTGCGGTGTAGTCTTTCGAATCTAAAATTTCAAGTTTTACAATGATTTTGTCACGTAGGCTACCATTCGAAAACCACCAAATCCACCTCCATTTCCATATGAATAATTCTATTTACAAAGAGAACTTCTATTGTCAATATACATTCAAATATAACCTGGGTGTTATAAAAACATTGCATCACGAAAATAACTCGATAAATACTCACTGTTGATTTGATTACGATGGATTTTTCGTCTTCACCGAACGTTGTCGAATCCAATATGGCGTTCCGCCATCAGGTATTCATGCGCGTTCATGACTCAAAATCTTGTGGAACGTTCCACGAGTTAAATTTCTTCAAATATTGATTGATTACATATTTTTTAATATACATTTTATCGTTTTGCACAGAATTACAAAATTGACCGCTTTGTAGCATTGACTTACTCTTTGAAACTAAGAACTATATTCTAGGGTAGCAAGCATACATTCTATGGTAGCATGCAAGTACTGTCGTTACTACATTGAAATAAAGAAGGAGTTAGAACAGTATTGCATGCAACCCTCAAATTGTTAGGTTCATAGTAAAGCAAAAACGATTGTCGAAAATTGGTTTTCACTGAGTCTGCCGACTCAACAAAGAACCATCATAATATAGGTCACATTCACGCGCCGAAAATCAAGTCATAGGATTGCCAATATTCGTAAACAGAACACAAACTTCAATATCATCCAAGAATAACTATCTGAACAATGTCTCTTACTACATGTACACTCTTTCTATAACTGCTTACAAAAATAAACTTTCAATTCGCATAATTAAACAAGAAAAAGTAAAACAGTAACTTGCTGTTTTACAGACGGTCTATTGGTCAGAGAAAACTGAACCATTTATTCTTTTTTTTTCAATGACCATTTAGAATACAACCTTTTCCCCAATTCTTATGTAATAAATTTGTTTACAAAATATATAATTTAAAAACAACAGTATATATTAATTTTACCATATAATTGATGAAAGCGATATTATATCTTGAAGACATTCAGGCTTCCTCTAGTTCAGGAGACCGTGAACTTCACTTTGGTACCTTTTTTTTGCATGATGGGGTAATCTTTTTAAGACATATTTTCTGAAATTTCTTACTGAATAGCTCATGACAAAAACATGAAACTGTGTTAATTTCTGTTAAAATAATTTAAAAAATAATTCTTTATTCACAGAGAGATTTCATATTTGTATGTAAAATATGCAATACACTATATTTTGAAAAAATTTAAGAAAAAAAAAATAATGAAATGCATCCAACTAAGGCATTTTTTATTTATTGAACACACTCCGAGCATCTCATTCCGATCACAATCCACAATATAGTTGGTACTTGTAGCGAATAAAAGCAACACAATTAACCTTTGTATCAATTTTGCATATTCAAAAGGCGGTAATGTGGAAAATTGAAAGCCTGGAAGTTATCTGCTGCTTATCGATTCCTTTCATTCCATTACTTTACTTATTTCAATGCTGTTAAAAAGAAAAACTGAAATGCAGCTTAAATCTGATTGAGTTTGTAATATTTACATATTAACGTGACAGAAATCTAAAGGAGAAAAATGCATTATAAAAACACTACAAGATGAGTACATCCTGCATTCTTTAACGTTGCATCATTTTAAGAGACTCAGAGATCAGGCCACATAAAAACTCATACAAAAACAGCTTGAAACTTTTTATAAAACTACACGTACATGTATTATGAAAGATGTTTTGGGACCTACATAATTCAAAAGAAACTATAAAGTTACCACATATTTTGAAAGCGACTTGTTCGGAAAACATTTAAAGGCATCTTGTCAGAAAACACTATCTATTGCAAAATATATTAAATTTAATACGATAAATACTTCTCGGGCAAAATTCATGATAAAACATTCGTGAATAAATCAAGACTTATTTTACATGCAGAATCCTTGAACACATTACAAACTAATACTATCAAATTATATGAGATATCGACCGCTATTTATTTTATGTTTTCCAGTGAATTATATAATTTTCTCTGTGAAATAATTGTAAGTGACCATTTCTTTACCAAATTAGCCAACAACGAAAATCCTCCTACCTTTGGATTATGAGCCATTCTCACATCACATGTGCAACCAATATGGACTTGGTCTAAAAGTAAGCTTCAACTAGCAGTGACTCCTCTCTCAGAAGAGGTTGCGTTGCTTCTTCATTTTATTTGTAGGCCAGACAACAAAATGCACTTGCTATCTTATATGTTCCTATATGCACAGCAACAGCCAACACTGTCCATTTAAAAACGTAAAAAACAGCTATTTGTCAACACTTTATTTTCAGCAGTGAGTCTTGATTAATTTCCATATTTCAATATAATCTTGGTCTACAAAAAGATGTTCACTTAATCAATTCTTCCAAACTGAATACCAGTCATTCAATACCGAAATGAATCTTAAATCCACCATTTAGTCACAGAGTTTAATATTAGTTATTTCAAATCGGTAGTACGGAATACCGATATACACTATTTTACCGAAAGATACCGAAATAGTCTTTGATTACCGAAATACACTTAATAAATGGTAATTAAAGCATTATTTATTGTTTAAATAAGATAATATGTTATAATATTAGTATATATGAAATAAATGCCCAAGATTTATTTAAATTCGTTGTTTTAATTACCAATTATTACGTGTATTTCGGTATTCAAAAGTGTATTTCGGTATATTTCGGTAAAAAGTGTATTTCGGTATTTAGTGTTACCCCCTTTCAAATTGTGTAAACATCCGGTATCGATTTCTCAGTATCCTAAGATAACAATTTAAAACAACGAATCAATGGAACGGAAAGATACATGGGCAACTGTGCTTCTTCTCAGTAGGAATAAATGCCGATCGAATAACTAACTTTTGATTATCACAAGAAGGTCAGCAGTCGCTAACAGTGTTCACTCGTTTTCTACAACACGCTGCAATGTCTGATGACCTTCTTTTGTCCGCAGTTCGGGACATGCTAATTTATTTATGTTTCATACTTCGTAATGATAAAATTGTTAAACACAAATCTGTATGCAACTTCTTTTAAATCATGAAGTTAACGATGAAGAGTTTTAGATTCCTGTAATCAAATTATTTAGTTCTTATGGCGACCCACATTGGCGTTACTTCACATTGCGCATGCGCTATATTAAGCATGCGCATCTGTCCTGGACACAAAACAAAAAGACTGTTAATATATATCCAAACTAAGTAGCATTAATATATTCACGCTACTTAATACCGTCTTGAAAAAAACACCGACTAATCGATCTATTTATATAATCTATACATGTATATATTTATATTTATAGTTAAGGGGAGATAATTCAATTCAATATTTATATTTATATACTCAATTATAAATAGCTTGACCTTGAACTTAACGTACATACGACATGGTTCCCGTTCATTACTCAACGATCTATATATAAAGCCGGGGGCATAGTATAAAGTATGGTGTGGAGTCTTGGAGTGGAGTCTTGGAGTGGAGTCGGGAGTCTGACCTTGGAGCTGAATTTTGGAGCTGAATTTTTGGAGTGACAATTTGGAGTCTGACCTTGGAGTTGGTTAAGTCTTAGTTTTGAAATATTTCATGACAATGATATTCTTTTTTATCTGTAGCGGGCATGGGTTCAAATCTTATAGTAAACATACTTATTATTTTATGTAATAAGCATGTTTCAGTACACACGAATGTCTTCTAAGCTATTTATGATCAATATTTTTAATTGCACTTTAATAATAGGTAATTACGACTTTCTTTTTTTATAGCAACACAATGTTAAGTTTGCTGATCTGCATGTGTTAAAAAACTGTGCGGTGTTTTAAGATTTTAACAAAAAATAATTAAAGAATGCCTTGCAAGTTGATAATAATCTTCATACCAGTAGTAATATTGTATGGTATTTTACATTTTTAACATGTATTTTTTATCTCAAGAGTACAATATGGGCAGAATATACCTTAAACTATTTTAAATTTCTATTTTTTTGACAGCAATTTTTTCTGAAATCATAAACAATAATTGTCATTATTTTTATATCTGCCGAGGACTTAAAGCCTTCTTTCATTATGATTATCAGTTTAAAAGTCAAAAGTAATGTTCAAAGAACAGTTTTCAGAAACAATACTGTAGAACTGGTTTTTATTCACGTTAGTTTTATTTTCGCTAATATTCGCGAATCGTTTACCTAGTGAATTCATACATATCGCAAATATATGATGAGTTTTGATATATCCGATAATTATACGAAAAGAGGCAACTTTAACAGAACTGATAATCACTTTAAACGCCGCATAAAATTCCTTTTTGGCCACAATTCAGTTATTTGATTTAATTACTTATGAAATCGTGATCACGGTAATAAATTATCCTCATATACTTACGATTTCGAGTCTTACGACGTCGCAAGTTCATAAATACGCGAATAATGAAAATTGGTGATTTTTTTATGAAAATCGCGAAATTTTCTCCACGCGAAATTAATGCGTTTTACAGTTTATTATTCTTACATCCCATGACATCTATCACAAAATATGGATGCACCTGCACTTTTTTGTAATGAGTCAACCTTGTTATGGCAGGAACCCATAAGTGTCAAGATTAGATCATTGTTTTTCTTGAAATTCTCTTGGGCTGTCATGGTGCCTTGAACTGACCATTTAGCATGTCATATAACTGAGCAGTATCACTGGCAGGAACATAGAGAGAACATTGTTTGAACCATTATTGACCTATTAATTTGGAGAAGACATACCCAACAAAACATTTATTGTACAAGAAACAAATCTGAATATTTAATGTCATTAATGTTGGCCATTGTATGTTGTTTCCATCAATTGATTTTCTAACTGGTTTGCATAAAAGTAAATAACTTGATTATACATGATCAGCATGCTAATATATATATTGCATACTTCAAGGTTTGAGATCCTTCATGTATTCATAATGCATCACAGTTGTTTTATTGAAATGAAAGTACAACTTTATACTAACAAATGATATTTAATTATTTTAATATAAACAATTGTTGTAATACATTTGTATTAATCACAGGTTCGCTTTATTAAATGTTTTATTAAAGCTGTAAAAATTCCCATTCAATAAGAACACCTTGAATTCACCTTAGAACAGATGTTTTATTGCTAAAGCTTAAGTTCAGTCTAATTGTCGAATAATGATTTAAGGTACACCAAGAGTTAATGTCCAGCGTCTATCATCTCAGTTCCCTAGAGACTGTCTCTGCTCCAATTAACACAGAAAAAAGCTCTGCAGACATTGTGTTATGAAGTTTCTTGAATTTTGACAGTTATTTATAAAAATCACATATCTAGTTGTCCTAAAGAAAACAAACACTGTCCACAAGTATCCCAGACTGGGACAAATTTATAGGGGATCATATTATTTAACTCCAAGACTCCACTCCAAGACTCCACTCCATACTTTATACTATGCCAAAGCCGGGCCACATGGTTCTCAGCATTCGCTAGCGCCGGCCTAATTGTACTATAGTAAATATAATCAAGTAATAGTTACATAGTAATAATATATTATGACCCATCATTCGTCCAGAA
>JAZAYU010001572.1:0-25341 GCA_038501625.1 Corbicula japonica | reverse complement strand
ACAATAAAATCCAATAATTTACATCAAATGAAATCCCTGGGCATGTTTGAAAAAGTTCGTCAAAACAAACTTCACCCTTTACTCCATTGATTTTTATGGCATGGGGGAACAGTGTAGATCACCATACAGATCAGCCAGCACATACCCTGTTCACTTTTAGATTCAACAACCACAGCAGAGGTGTAGAAATTTTCTTTGACCCACTCACCCTGCAGGTCAAGTGAATGAGTAAGTGCACTCGCCCTTACAGAAAGTACACTCGCCCTTACATTTTAAATAAAATACTCTTTCTGTTGCAATTTTCATTTTTCTTTTCGTTCTAACTCTTTCTTCCTATTGCTCGCTCGCTCTCTTGCTTTTTATCATCACCCGTATCTTGTGTAAAAAAACGTTATATCTTCATTTGTTTCTACATAATTTTTGACATACAGCGGGAAAATACTTGCACTTGCAGCCTCATTCTGATTTGGGAAACCCAATAGGGATAAAAATAAACGCTGCTTTTACCTTCACATCAGAAATGTCCGAATACACCGGAAATCAACCGAAATTCCGGAATCGAATTGTATTTTGTAAACAAAGTGAAAATATTTCATTTTTTGAAGAAAACACATGAGCTTTGCTGAAAATTTACTTGCCCAGCTGGTCGAGTGTTTCGGCCGCTTCGCTTGACCCAACGGATCATTTACTCGCCATGGCGAGCGGTCGAGTGGAATTCTACACCTCTGCACAGATGTGCTGGCTATCTGGATCTACTCTGGACACTCATGCGATAAAAAGGCATATATATAGATGTAAATGATTAAGTGAAAGAAATTATAACATACATGTAATTCATGTAGTGCAATTTACCTGAAGGACAACTGATATGCTCTTCTCTCCAGGTGTGGCACACTTCCACTTGTGAGTTCCTTCCGGCTTTAGAAGGTTGTCAGCAGGATTGTTCTGAGCAAAAGAAAAATAACATATTCCATTGTATATTGCGCATATTTTTACCAAGTGATAAGCAAACTGATCATATGAGACCTCTTCATTTTCTTAGTCGTTTATAAAAGATTTTTTTATTTAACTTTTAACTACTATACTTTGGTACAGATACTAACTTTCTGCGCCATTTTTTAACATGTCACAGTCTTTTGACAGCTTTTCCATTTTAACGACGGCATGTTTCATAAATGATTGAACGGATGTTTTTTTAACCTAGAGCAGTGGTCTCATTATTTCTCAAAGTAGAAGGGCTTTGGGTTAAATGAAAGTAGAAGGCAGTTCTGGGCACAAAGCGAACAAAATAGCAGCTGTTGTACTAAAATTGCTAGTCAATATTGCCTCTTGCCTCTTATTAAAACCATAGTCTCAATAATTCGACTGCATGCACAGACTCATTATCATACTGACTTTTTACTGATGTCTGTCCTTTACATCTCAAGCAGTTATGATCAAAACTCTGGTGGAAATCGCACTTCTTTAAATTCCCATTTTTTCACTGCCATTTGAAAATTTCAGCACTGCTATGTTCATTTTTGTTATAAAACATAAATAGTCTCTAAAGTATCAATAAAATAAAAAATATTCCACAAATAACCCTTTAACACTTACTATTGTTTATGCCGTGTACATGTTGATTTTAATGTGATGACCAATGAAAGCATCCCATATATAAATTGCTAAAGGTAGACTTTAAGCGGTGTAACATAAAAAATGTTGCGATGTGTGGAGGTTTGTAAGTTTTTTCATAATGAACAAAAAGGTTTCTTGAAAAGTGTCACAGATATTGATTCTGATTGGAATTACCTTTTCAGGTATTTAATTTTTTAAAAGATATATAAAGTTTAAAAAACTATTTATAGAAAAGCCCTTGTTGCGCACAAATAGTTGGGCTAATTAAAACCACTGCTAGTGTCTTCATAGCCATCTATTGTATTTTGCCCCCTAACTGTTATCTTTTGCCCCTTTTTAAAACTATAGCCATTCTTATTGACCATTTCGAAATTAGTGTCTAAACTACGGAAGTCGGTATTTCCGTACAATCGGTCAGGGGGGTACGCGTATGTATGACGACATTGCAGCTATGCGTAAAATTAATCATATTTTAATTTGTTTATTGAAATCAACAAACCCTTCACTAGACAGTTACTGAATATGTTAAAATATACTAAATGACACGAAAAATAATTTCTTTTTATGTAGCTTTATCAGTTCTCTCAGTTAAAAATTGGGATATCGACGTTAGCTGATAAAGAATGAGAAAATTTGCATTTAAGTACCTACATTAGATAATTTTTATGGCAAGTTACAATGTATAGTTAAACCAAATAAAATGTGTAAATGTTTTCGCCAATTTCAACATTTAACGTTGTAAAACATGTTTTTCTCAATACGCTCTATATATCGCCATTATCGGCGGGTGCAGGAATAGTCGTACCACTACAATCTCGTACCGGGAATACTCGTACCATTTTGGGAATAGTCGTACCATATATGAATTGTATAAGGAGGTAGGTAGTGGGTTAAACAGATGTGATAATTAGGTGTTTCCATATAAGTGATGGTATTTACAATTGTCTATTTATGAGATAATTGAATGACAAACTGATATAAACGATGAATGGAAGCATACAAATGTAGTTATTATTTCCTCTAAATAAGTTAAGATTTTTATTGAAATAATCTTAATATCAAATTTTTGCAGTGGTCTATTCATGACATAATTGAATGACAAACTGATATAAAAGATGAATGAAAGCACACAAATGAAGAAATTATTTCCTCTAAATAAATTCAGATTTTTATTGAAATAATCTTAATTTCAAACAAATCCGAAATAAATCACTCTTTTTTTGTATCATTTCCTATTGATTTCAGAATGAAAAATCATTCCTAATTGAAATATGATTTTTTTCAATAATTTTGTTATTTTTTATATCAAACAAATTCATATATATAAAAAATAAAAACATTCTTTTTAAATTTAGTTTATAATTTACGCTACCTGTCAATATCCTGAATGATGCATTTTGAGCATGGAATTTGTTACACAGAGTTCCATATAAAATGTGTGAAATTCCGCATATATTCCTGTGAAATATTTGATAGTTATCATTAGATTAGATAATTGTCACTTCTCATTTAAAATTCCTCAATATTTCATAATATTGATATGGTATTACTCGATCTTCGTTAAATTTAATTTTGTCATTTTTTTTTCAATAAAAACTTGTGACTTACATCATTAACTAAAATAATTCTTCAAAATGAATAAAGTCAATATAATTCAATCAAAAATTTATTCTGTAATAAATATTTAACAAAACTTACATAAACGAACACGTTCTGATAAGATAATAAAAAATACGATAGAAACGGAAAATTGAATGAATAAAAAATAATATTTATTAAAGGTTTTTGAGATTACATGGCAAACTACAGTGAAATTGTGATCAGGACAAAGGATAGTTGATATTTTCTACCAATTCCTCATTTCATCATTAAACAATGTATTTTATATTTGCAGGTTGATGAACCCAGAAGAAATTTACAAAAGGCAGATATATAATATAGTCAGCAACACAGATCTATATATCAGCAAATTATATTCAAACTTAATCGAAAAATATCAAATTTAAGTATATGTATCTTCCTTTCCGAAAATTACCTAAACAAAAGGAAGATTTCAACAATGTACACTTTCCCCAAAAAATCACCAATAGATAAATACAAAATCGTTTATGAAGAAAGAATATGTAATTAAAGTATTAGATATTTGTAGATATTTGTATCTTATTTTCCGAAAGTCACCAAAACAAATAAAGAATTTCAATATTAATTAATACACATTATTAATCCTAAAAATCACATAAGTTAAAAGGTTAAAACGAATTCAAATAATAGAATGTGAGTCACGCTCTGGCTTGCATTAAGTCGGCGATGCCAACCTGAAACAAGATATAAAATGACATTATAGGACAATGTAATTAAGGGATAACTGTCATATACCAAACACTGACTGGACGATAAAAACAAACAAATTGTCATAAAATTAATTATCATTTTAATACTCAAACACAAAACAACATATGTTTAAAATATTTAGTTTGTTATCTTACTTTTCAATAAAGAAAATTTATATTGAAACTATGTAACATTATTTCTGTTAAAATATGTAATATATATCTGTTAAGCCCTAAACCTAATGTATTTATATGTTATTTTGTAATATATATTCATATATAACAAATAAAACAGAAAATCAACAACGTCGATCTCAAGAACTACAATATTACAAATAAGTATCACTTTCCTGCATAAAAATCTCTATATTAAACATTTAGCTATATATCTTATATGTGGTATGACTATTCCCAATTCGGTACGATATTGTAACGGTACGAGATTGTAGTGGTACGAGTATTCCCGGAACCTTATCGGCAACCCCCCTGACCAAAGTACGATCGGTACCGGAAAACGGGCTAAAGAGGTAATTTTGAAATCGAGAATAGGTCCTGAGTGGTCTTTTAGTGGTCGTTAGTGGCACATAGCCCATAAGGCTTAGTTGCTTTTAGCGGTGTTTAGAGGGACCTAAAAAACTCACTAAATTGTTTCAACTTTATGAACATCAAATATTAATTATAATGAAATAAATAGGTAATGTAAGTAAACTACATGTAGTGCATGCGTAAAAAGCACATGTAATTGTAAAAGAAGTATAAAAAAGTCGAATCAGAACCTCGAGTTTCAACCGGCTTAAACTAAATGGTCGCGAAAAAACATTGCAAATTGCAAATAAATAATAACAAAATGCAACTGTACTTTGTCTTCACTGCTAAAGGAAACAACGTGTTGAAGTTTTATTTCTGGCATCATAAACGCTAACAATCTTTATCAGTTTCAAGAACCCTAAATCAAATAGACAAAACTAAAGTTTATGTTTACCGTGGCGGTCGGATACCGCCAACATTTCGGGTAAGGAAAAAAGAAGTATCTCTTTCCACGGCAAAGGTATAGACTCTTTCTCCGTCGTTATCAGAAAATAAACAACGAGGATGAGAAGACTTGAACACCTATTCAAATATATGTGATACATGTTAGCTGTGGGGTTTACATGAAACACCTACCCCATTCCCTAAGACTGTCCCAAATAAATAACCTTTCTGGTAAACTTGCATCCGACCTTTCACATAGATTTCCAAAAAAATAATAACAACACAACAAGATACTGGTTTTCTCCAAACGCTTCATTATAAAAGTATGGACATTGACATTGAAAAAAGTGAAATATGCATATCAGGAATGGCCACATCCAGCATACACAGCCTCCCCACACAGCCAAAATGTAGAGAGGAAATTGGAGCATGGTTTTACAATAATCAGTTTCAAAATGGACGCCACAAACAATTAACGAACGCGAGAACCCGAGGGGTTACCGCCTGGGAACGGTCAGTGGCAAAATAATTTGCCAATGGGGGGTTTAAACCAGGTTCTAGTTTGTACCAACCTCACACTTGCCCCAACAAGTTCTCGTATCACAAAACAAGTACAAGTTGTCTTGGTGAAATAACTCCAACCCATCCATCGGCTCAACAATGTTACATGCAAAAGCACACAAACATTTAAAAAAAATAAGAAGCTAACAGCATTGCAAAGTCAAAGGGTAGGTACTCGATGATCTTACCGAGACCAGAGCACCTGGAGTAAAATCAGAAAGATGAAGAAGTCAGTGTACGAGGGTTGATCAGCAAGTTCGTAGAATGGTGCTATAACTTGACAACTAACAAGCGCAGACATTCTAAATTTTAATATGATATAGCCCGATATATCATGAACAAAATTTGAAAAAAAAATCATAACAATATCGTAACAAATATAAAATCTCTATAAGAAAGAGCAAATACAATAAACTCGACCTGGAGCACCCCGGGGTTACATAAACGACGTCGAAATCGACGTCGCGTCGACGTCTAACAACCGTAACAAGCGCAAATGTCACAGGATTTACTACAACTTTTCAATAAAGTCACCCTGAAACTGTATACATCTCTAATGTCTGTGAATCCACGCAGAGAACACGTTCTGGTACCAAGTCTCGTTGAAGTCGGCGATAATCTCTTGCAACGCCTGTTGCAGTTTCGGTAGGCCGCTGTAACGGTTACCTCGCAATCTGGACTTCATCTGCAGAGACAATTGCATAACAGTAATTTTACCACGTACCTGAGATATCAATAGTTTATATTGACGAGTCCGAAGGCAATTCCCTTTCCATCAACAACATCTCTAATAGTGCGCCGACGGTCTTCTTCAATGAACGTCTTCACTGACGCCACTAACGTCGGCGTAATAACGGATGGTCTCCCTGAGCGTGCATCATCGCTTATGTTTGATCTGCCATCCTTTAAGCGTTTAAACCACTTGAAAACAGTATCTTTCTTCATGTCTGTGGTGTGTTGAGCCCTCTGCATAGTATTGTACGTTTCTGTGGCTGAATATCCTAAACTGAAGCAAATTTTACTGCCGCTCGCGATTCTTCATTTTCTGGAATTACCAAATGGACGTTGTGTGTGAACGATGCGCGTCACTCAAATGTACATTGAATGCGTTGTATTCATCGCATGACGTCAGAATCAACGAGAAAAAAAATTAGTTGTTGTCACGTCAATAGCAGACATTATTTCGCGGAATTTCGCAAAAAAAAAAACAAGGGTCAAAGTCGTGCCAGGGTGATACTTACATTGCTTTAACATTTGGCGTGCTCCGGAGTAACGTTGGGTGGTGATTATAAATATTCATTAAAATGAAACTAACTGTTCGATTTTAAAAATTTCTGGTTAAAATATTTAAAATAAATGGAAAAAATATTTGTCTAAAATTTGAAGCGCATAGAACGTCATATATAGAAGTTATAGCACCATTCTACGAACTTTCTGATCAACCCTCGTATAAACATTAGTGCAATTAAGCTCTTCCTTTGAACCTTAATATAGTGTATACGTCACACTATAATTACATTATTTGCAGCCTTATCAGCAGGTGTTAAAACATATCTGTTGTGAAAATCTTGAATGCTCTTTTTCAAATGATGAAAGTTAAAAGGTGGTAATAAAGCTATGTTTCTTTTATAGAAGGAAATACGAGTGTCAATTATTTTAAATATTTGTTGTTGTTTTTTCAGTTTGAAATAGAATTAGGCTCAGCATGTTCTCGTTTACACCATTTATTGCAAAAAGAGTTTAAAGACTCTGCAATTTCCGCGATGTCGATCTGATGGAATTCTATATTTCGGACTTTTTGAAATTAAATTTCGGATTCTAAAGTCTTTGATAACATTTAGATCCCCTGTTATGATGTGACCGGCAGGTTGATAGCAAAATTTTGAATTCGAACAGCTCGTGATATTGGTGTATTCTCAAGAATCTGTAAACCGGAGGTAATTTTGCTGTAATTGAAAATTGCGTTTCTAATTGTTTTGATGTATTTATAACAAACAATGGGTGTTCCAGTTATACCTTTATTTAAAAATGAAATTTTCAGGAAATGTCTTTGGTGATCAGATTCCAAGTTAATGTGTGGTTTGAGCACATGCCGAGTGTAACAATGAGATAGGCTAGCAACTTCATAAAGTGGATGAGTTCTTATAACAATATCATCGGCTTCCTTATCCACTTTCTGTAAACTTGAAATAGAAGGAGAAGCCAAACCTGAGAGCAAAGCCCTTCTACCAGAAATGTTTAAAAATATATTGAAGGTCATGAATAGAACATTGAACACGTGATTTCCTTTTGATGTTACCATTAGTACTAATACCGTGTGACATCGATTTTCGTTTTCGTATATGAAGCAAATCAAAAATGTCAAAATCAGGATTTTTTTAAATATTGCCTTCTTGATAAATATTATCATTTAAACCAAGTGGATAAGATGTTTGTAATTTATTTATTCATGTTCTGAAACTAGCCTTGCTCTAATTTTAAATGCTATTGAAGACCTGTTATCAAATATAATTTTTTCAACAGGTTGAATATTAACGTGTTTTAAAGTGTGGCCTGATTGTTTAAAATGTTTATATAAATATGTATTGATTTTATTATTGTTTCTTATTTAAGAACAATGCTAACTAAAGTGTGTTTTCAAAGGGTGCCCCGTCTGCCCAACATATTGAATCCCACAATTTAAAGCATTTCAGGTTAAAACATAAATAATATTATCCGATTGTCAGTCAATATCTGAACTGATGTTTACTGAAAAAAGTTATTCCATTAACTGTTGATTTTTATTGCTTAATTTTTAAAAAATGCAGCACCTACACCTCTTTAAATTACATTGGCATTGAAATAGTCTATTAGGATTACTTTTCGCAAACTAACGAGTATTGTACCTACCGCCGGCAGGTATAAAATACGCAATGGAAAAATGGACCGCAATGGAAACAAAATACGCAATGGAAATAGAAAATATTTATTACGTGTAAATATTTGTTTTTTATAAGAATTTATAACAAAGTTTGAATATTATATCAAACGAAAACATGTTATTTTTAATTTAAACCAAGTTTCCAGGTTTCAGATTCGTAAATATTAATGAAATACCTTTATAATTCATGCGCAATGGAAATCTTTGTGGACGCAATGGAGATGAAGATCGTGATTTTATTGCTATTCTCGAATACCTTATGTAAAATTAAACTATAAATGATGTTTTAATAATATTTCATCGGTCATTAACATGAAATATGTTTTAAAATAATGTCTTAGTGTTCAGGTTTCCGATATATATGATATTACCCTCAAACATCGTGCGCAATGGAACTTCACGTGTGCGCAATGGAAATAGAAAATATTTATTTAGTGTAAATATTTGTTTTTCATAAGAATTTATAACAAAGTTTGAAAATTATATCAAACGAAAACATGTTATTTTTAATTTAAACCAAGTTTCCAGGTTTCAGATTCGTAAATATTAATGAAATACCTTTATAATTCATGCGCAATGGAAATTTATGTGGACGCAATGGAGATGAAGATCGTGATTTTATTGCTATTCTCGAATACCTTATGTAAAATTAAACTATAAATGACGTTTTAATAATATTTCATCGGTCATTAACATGAAATATGTTTTAAAATAATGTCTTAGTGTTCAGGTTTCCGATATATATGATATTACCCTCAAACATCGTGCGCAATGGAACTTCACGTGTGCGCAATGGAAATAGAAAATATTTATTTAGTGTTAATATTTGTATTTTATAAGAATTTATAACAAAGTTTGAATATTATATCAAACGAAAACATGTTATTTTTAATTTAAACCAAGTTTCCAGGTTTCAGATTCGTAAATATTAATGAAATACCTTTATAATTCATGCGCAATGGAAATCTTTGTGGACGCAATGGAGATGAAGATCGTGATTTTATTGCTATTCTCGAATACCTTATGTAAAATTAAACTATAAATGATGTTTTAATAATATTTCATCGGTCATTAACATGAAATATGTTTTTAAATAATGTCTTAGTGTTCAGGTTTCCGATTTATATGATATAACCCTCAAACATCGTGCGCAATGGAACTTCACGTGTGCGCAATGGAAATAAAGATTTTGTTTTAATTGATATTTGGTGGCCTTTTATAAGATTTAATAACAAGTATTGATTTCTTTATCAAACAAAAAATATTTTGAAAACGTTTTGTCAAGTGTCCAAGTTTTAGATTAGGAAATGATATTGAATAACATATGATATTTGAAATATTACGCAATGTAAATTCCCGTGCACGCAATGGAAATTAATACCGTGTTTTAGCGCATACGCGCGAACTTCTTTGAAAATATTTAGCAATATTTAATTCATTTTGAAAAGGAAAACAGAATTTTTGTTAAGATGTAACGAAAATAAATCCCCTTTTTGAATTTGAATTTATATATTTAAAAAAAATTCCAATATCGCTGAGTTTGCGTCTAAAATTTTCCCAAGTTATGTATTTAAACGTATTGTTTAGTCGCATTGAAAATTACACTGATATGTATATACCATTTTTCTTAACCCACATGTTGGTCTCCTTCATGCATTAGTTTATTGTTGATGTTGTTCTAGAGCGCGGAGAAGCTGCATTATGTCAATGTGTCAAAAAGTGAATATACCAAATGCCACATATCACTTTTGTTATACCTGGGGTTCACTTTTGTTTTAACAATTGTCACCTGTTCTACCTTGGGTTCACTATTACTTCAACAATTTAAGGTTGATGTTTTTTTTTTCTAGAGCGCAGAGAATCTGCTATGATGTCAATGTGGCAAATTGTTACTGTGAATATACCAAATGTCACACAAAATGTATGTTCTACATGGGGTTCACAGTTGTTTTAACAAGTGTCACCTTACACCTTTTGTTCTACCTGGGGTTCACTGTTGTTTTAAGAATGGTCACCTGGTCTACTTACGAATAAGCCAATCAATGTTACGCAAATCAACCTATTGTTTCGGAAAGCCTTAAAAACTGATTGTAATTTGATATCGTCCTCAAATTAACTGTATTTCTATATGGTTATATGTTTTAGCATCTTAGCATCTGTTGGAATCTTTGGATTAATACTTGTGTATGATACTCAGCAAAACTGTTCGAAACCTTTAAAAACCATAAATAACTCTGTTTTAAAAATTTCATATTTCACTTTTCATGTAGTTGCTTTTTTGCGTTAATTTTTTCAGTTTTTTGTTTCATTTCTTCTCATCTTTTGTGAATTGTGCGGTTTTGCTGGATATTAGTTTTGATTGTGATTTTACACTGTGTTCCGCGTGCGTGTATTCCTTTTTGGATTAATTAATGATAAGATTGTGACAGTGAGTTTCGCGGCTTGGTATATTCCGAAAAGGTGTTTTAAACAGTTTTTCATAATTAAAGTGTTTTAGTGACTGAAACGCGTTTATATCAAAAGGTTATATTGTGTGCTGTGCAGTGTGTTTTAAAATCAAGTTACTTTAAAGAACTCTGTGTTATAACAAAGACATTACCTGTTATAATGCCACGATGCAGATTCCCGTGTGGTTCGTGCCAGAAGAAATGTGTGGACGATTGTCTTCTCTGTGAGGTAAGTAATGTCTCACCAGTCTTTTAATCTAACAGCATTTTGACATAGAAGCTGAGCTTATGAGTGTGACGTTATCTACGGATAAGTTAGTGTATTCACCCATATTGAGTTACATATATATGAAGATTTATTTAATATATCAAATTAATATAAATATGTCAGGACTACGTAGAAGAAGAATCACAATTCGTTTGTCGCATTTACTTTAATTATATGTATTAGTTTCAACATCACTGTCATTACTTGTCAACATCAGATTTTTAAAAGGGCTTTTCGTCAAATGTTTATCCTGTGCAATACCAGTAGCACACATAGGACACGTTAATGCCAATACACCATTGTATTTCACACCTTGGCGTCTTTGTTCCCTCCAGGGGTCCGAGATTACCGGCTGATTAGGACAGATAAAAGATAAAAGAATTTGCTTCCACAACATAATATACAAAGGTACCCGTTATTGATAATGTAAAGTTTGAAAGATTATCAACAACGGGTTCATTTGTATAATTAATTTTGTGGAAGCAAATATATGTATACTTCGAAAGATTATATCTTAGGTCCGTTTATTTATTACTAAATGAGGATTTGGTAGATAATGGTTTAAAAGTAAATGACTTTTAATAACTATATTCATGAGTGTAGACAAGATTGAATATTTTGGGCGGTACAAATTATGAAACAATTTCATTATTGAACATCGAAAGGGTTTCTTTAAAAATTACTTGCAGGTCAAATTCTCAATGAAAAATAAATAAATATATATATATATATATCTGTGTCGGTGTCATTAATCGATACAACGGAAAAAATATAATAGCGAAAAAGTGCTGTTCAATGAATTGTGTTGTTGTTGTCTGAACAAAAACGCTTAAATTTTTTAAATGTACAAGTTACATACATTTGTTTGTTCTAAATTTAGTTTCTTATTTAAGATGTTTTTGAGAATGAAAACTTTTGGAAAACAGTAATACATAATTCCAAAAGCTTAATCCTATTATGAATTTTAAGGGATCTGGCTGCTGTTATATCCTTTCCACGACCATAACGTATTTAAACGTGACAAAATTTTGACTTCCCATAACCCGACCCTGTTTTACGGGAAGACGTATTTAAACGTATAACAAAAAATTCGCGTTTCAAAACCATACCCTGTTTTTTTCGTCGGAAACCCGTCGATTTATTTTTCATTTTTTAAAAAAGTCCTTAGTTTGGTAGCTATTTAGAAGAACACGGAATCATCGATCAGTATTTGAACACTATTAGTCGTTTGATCGCATCGCATATTTTCTCTCAAATATTATTTAGTAAGAAATTGAATACATGTGACTTAGATAATCTGATAAGAAAATTAGTAATGTTAAAAAGTTCAATTTTAAGACAACAAATTTAATTACACGCTGTTTCTTCATCTTTCATTGTCAATGACATGCTATACATATATATATATATATGACATATTTATCTGATTCATCATTAGCTGTCTTGCAACTACATGAAACAAATCATTCGGGTTCAATAATAAATTATTGATTTTGTTGTTGTTGTTTATTCCCAGTTTATGGACCCTCCCGCCTCTGACCGAGGACATTATGGTGTGGTCCGTATAAATTATTGATATCTGTAGTGTTTAAATTTATTGTATTAAGGCAGGAGGGCGCGGCTTGCTAGCTTCGTTTGCAAATGGGCGGAGCTTAAAAGGGGCATTTATCGTTTTATTAAGACATCGTTACTGGACGGCCCCTAATTGATATCCTGTCAAGCTGTTTATTGAACCCTGATAGTTGATAGGTCTAGGCGATCACAGATAATGAATTAAATAAGAGACTTGATAAGAGCTGACCTGGAAATATCATACAGTTGTTAGTTTATCATTTATTTCTGTACCAAAACCATTTTTTCTTAAGGGTGTTTTATATTCTATAAAAACTCCACTTAACCAATGTTCTAACTACTCCGGTACAAAAAGAATGAGACATGGATTTCCGTTTAAGGAGAATATAATGATAATTTTGTGACTTTTTGTTTGAGTCATTAATGAAATTTCAGTGTTTTCTAAACGCGTAAAGAGAATATAAAAAATTGTTCATACAAACATGTGGAAATGATGTATCTTATAATATTTCAAGCTTGAAGTGTATATCCAGAACCCTTGCTGAGAAATGTGAAAATATGATTGGTGTTGAACATTGTAGAGTGTAAATGAGCTTAGAATATTTTTATCCTCCTGAACAGAAAGAAATGTGATTCTCAATAAATACAATAATTATCAATGTTATTACTTTATTATCTTTATTGTTGATTACAAATCACAAAAGTAACAATAAAATTTTCCATGTAACGATTGCAACCTTATTGCATGTGCGAACGTTTAGATCCAGTGCCGTCTGATTAGGAACCACTGTTCGCTTTTTGATATATTTCTGGCAAAAATGTGACCAGTGCAGATCCTGACCAGACGGCACTGATGTGCCAACTGATCTGGATCTACACTATCAAGGACGGGGTTAATATAGCAATCAAGTAATTTCTGAATATGAATTTTATGTGTATTTATCAATTTAGTCAGATATTATTAACATAAAATTCAATTAATACATAAAGGTACATACACAGTATACCATTTGAAATTAATTGATAAACTAAAATTAAGGAAAATGATTTTTTGTAACGTTTTTAAACTTTTTAATGTTTCTACAATTGATTGGAAATTGTTCATCGGAAAAATAAGGTGAACAAGTAGGCATTAATATTTTGCTGTGATATTTTTCTGTTTCGCGGGACATATATAATCGCGCCACTTTATATTTCTAGCTCAACATTTGATTAAATAGTGCAATTTTAAATTGTAATGAAGTTTTTTTGTGCATTTGTGCATTTACGATGCGCGAAACTTCGTCCCACGCGAAATATGATGTTACCACGGCGGTTTAGTATTATATAACATATATACATTTAAATAAATTTATATAAAAACGTTACTTACTAACGGACTGATTCCAGCATTAATCTTTTGATCGGCAATGATTAACATATTAAATAGTTTTCATTAATTTTTATTTATGTACATACAGAAGAAAATTTGAAAATAGAATAATCTCGTATAATTACGTATCACGATGGAAATAGAAATCGCGCATGTGGAAATGGCATAGTTGTATGTTAGAAATACAGATGAATTATATATGATACATAGATTGTCATAACTTTGATGAAATTGGAAATCGCGCATTCGGAAACGCACGAATTTTACGTGCTTTATAATTTCTACAAAATTAAGACAATGTATGTTTTCTTTAATTCATTTTTATTATAACAAAATTAAGAAGAATCCACGAATTTACATTAGAATTATGTGACCGCCGTAGTTATGTATTAATGGAATTAAAATTGGCGCATTCTGAAACGCTTATTTGGAATAAGTCAGGTTGTTATATATTAAGACAATTTTTAAGACTTTCTTTCATGAATGATTGTTTAGTCCTAAAAAGGACCTTTTTGTGAGTATAGCCCTAAAAAGGGCACATACTATCTGTCCTTAAAAGGACAAGAACCGTTCACTGTTTAGAACCCCATAACACTCTCTGTAAGCGGCATTTGTACTTTCGCACGCCGCAGTTCCCTGGACTTTTGCTGTCCAGGTGTACTTGGTCTCGGTCGTAATAATTAGGGTATTTTATGTCCCCAAATCTGATGAAGTTGTTCTTGTACTTCTTCGCTAGTTTCTTGTTGATTTTCTTGCGTTGACTGTCAAACTTTTCTTTGGTCAGTCCTGGGCATTTGCTGAAGTCGCCTCGTGTCATAATCTCTGCCAGAAACACTTGTTTAACGCCGGACCGATATAGATCGTCGACGATACTGCTCAGTCTCTGGAACACCTCATTTGGAGTCGATACGGTTGTTATGTCGTTCCCTCCAAGATGAATGAACACTTGATCAGCCTTTTCATTCAACATTCGTCCGTAAAACTCTTCATCCATATAGTCTGTCCTGAGACCACCCTTGTGGTACCATCTCACGGTACCAGGAACGATCATTCGTTCCTTTTCAACACAATAGTAATGCATGCGCTTGATATAGCTGTCACCGAACAGAACGATTTTGGCCATGGTTAGGTTAGTCATTGACTGAAGATGAAATCAAAACACAACACATTTATACATAAATGAGTAACATATGCCAATTTATGCGCGATTTTAATTAGCCAAACAACAAGCTGTTATGTCACAGCTATTCCGATTTCCGTTTTCATGGCGGCGCCCATATGTTTACATTTGACATTGAAATTTCGCAGAATAATATAGATACTGACTTATAGTGTGCTTAAAACTTTGCTGGAGCGTGACAATATAGACAATATATACCAGACATTTATCAGTGGCGAACTATTGTGAGAGATCTTCAAGACATCGTTGTTGTTGTTGTGTCTTCTCCTCCCCCCCTCACACATATATTTTTGGCCTAGGTTTGACTCTCCAAAATGTAAGACCCCCACAAATTAATAAGCAACAGTCAAACCTAACATTAATATTTATTATTTTACAGGTGTGTTTGAGTTTGTTTATAGTGCTCATATATTATTGTCGTTGATTCTCTTTATTTACCATATATTTATTGTGTGACGTGTGACGTCACTAGTACATGTATACTGTCCAGCACTATATAATTTACAATTGGCAGGTCCAGCGTTATATCTGGCTGGTACAGATATAGGTCCCGTTAATTTTATACAAACCATGGCAGGAAAAATTTAGCCAGCACAGTAGGCCCTGCGCTTCATCCAGGGGATGATCACCATATAAAAATTAATACAAGCTCCTTTATTGCTCATGTAAGAGCATTAGGACAGGTCCCCCTGACAAGGGCATGCTCTTTAAGAACAATGTCCCTTGAATTGGGAAAATCTTTCAGGGGGATCAAGAGGGTTACCCCTCTGGCCTCAGGTGCTTTATTACTAGAATTTAGTTCGGCCGAGACCCTGGCAGCTAATCCTGTGGTAAACAAAATTAAGGTCTCATTACAATCACCAGACCATATAGGACTGGTTAACAGGGTTATCCATGGGGTCCCTTTATCGGAAGATATTGGGGACCTCAGGGATAACCTCGTTTATGCAAGCTCTGAGGGGCCCATTCTGAATATTGTCAGATTAAAAAATAAAAAAGGGTTACCCTCAGAGTGTGTACGAATAACGTTTGGAGGCTCTGCCCCAACGTCCATTAGTCTTAAAGACACAGACATCAAATTCGACACACAGGAATACATTGAAAATCCTGTAAGGTGTTACCGGTGCCAGGGTTTCGGCCATCTTGCCAAATCATGCAAGAAGCCGGAGAGATGCGCCCGGTGCGCTGGATGGCACGATACAAGGAAATGTGAATCTGCAATGATAAGATGTGCAAACTGTAGGGAACAGCACACGGCCGGAGATCGGTCATGCAAAGAATTTTCTACAGCCAAATCTGTAAACAATTTACGGCTTAAGTATAGACTGTCCTGGCAACAGGCAGTCAATAGATACAGTGTAATCAATAGACAGATTGAAAAAGAAAAGAGGGAGAGGGGTGCGTCGCCTCCCGGGTCTCGTGGAGGGCTCAGCGCTAAACTATCGTATCTGCACTCTTTATCAAAATAATGGTTTTATTTCATATTTTGACTTGTTTTAATAGTTCCCATAATCTGACAGAAAAGTATATATTAAATCTAGTAAAGGAACCTAATTAAATGCAAAACAATTTGTTTCACTTGAGAAATGTTTCAGGGCAAAGGAATATCTTTTGAACAATAGAATTTGTCTAAAATTTACTTAGCCTAGAACAGGCTCAACTGAAATATGAAAATCATAGTATTCTTTTCAATTGAATAAATAAAAGAGTCTTATATTGTTCATATTTATCTCACAATATGCTGTCAAGTTTCATTTAAATATAAAGTCAAAAAACTTAAGATATATAGCTAATAATTCCCTCATTAATATTCATTTATGCCACATATCATGTTCCTTTGAACATATTTACTAAAAAACAACAAGAATAAATGTATTTTGCTTAATGCTGAATTAATGTTGGTGGTATTGTTGTATTGTAGACGTGCCAGCAGTGGTTACATTATGAGTGTGAAGGCATCGCTGGTCTTGAAAAGAAGCAGTGGACACAGACGGCACTGCCTTACATTTGTTCAAAATGTAGATGTAAAGATGATGGTTCATTTGATTACCTTATGGCATCCGAGCGTTTGCAAAAGGTAAAGGGTCGTAAAATTATATTCATGAAACTTATTTGAAACAAAGGTTATATAGGGAATTCCGTTGGGGCCATCGTTGTTTCGCACTTTTGACCTCTTGGGCGAGAACACAAAAACGCAAAAACACGATGCGAGATCGCGAAAACAAGATGCGAGGTCGCGACAGTACGATGCGAGAACGCGATATTAATATCGCGCTCTCGCATCGTACTTTCGCAACCGCGCATCGTTGTTTCGCGTTCTCGCATCGTGTTTTCGTGGTCTCGCCCTCAGGACAGCAAGACCACGAAAACGCGAAAACACGGTGCGAGATCGCGGAAGTACGATGCGAGAACGTGATATTAATATCGCGTTCTCGCATCGTACTTTTGCGACCTCGCATCGTGTTTTCGCGATCTCGCATCGTTGTTTCGCGATCTCGCATCGTTGTTTCGCGACCTCGCATCGTTGTTTCGCGTCTCGCATCGTGTTTTCTCGTTTTCGTGTTCTCGCTCTTGAAGTCGACAGGGCGAAACAACGATGGCCTCAACGGAACACCGTAGTTATATGCAGTTCATTAGTTCTAATCAAGTTTAAAAAGGCTAAACCAGCGTTTTATAGGCCTATGATTTGCAGAGAAAATATCTTGTTGCGTTAATAATGTATCGACAACAACTTGCTCTAGTATTTCCACAGAGTTATAATTTTGATTACTGAATGTAAATTCTAAAACGCAAAGAACGTTGTAACTGTTTTTGCCATATGTGAACTAGTGAAATTTGGACATGTCATATATAGTGTAGTCAAAAAGAAAATATGCACGTTGCTTTTTGTGATTTTCGGTAACTGATCTTAATCATTTATATTCTATAGTAAAGCTCACTAGGATCTAATCTCAATTTTTGTAACAAGTAAATGATTATCTTACAATGTGTTTTAATTCACAGGCTGCTAGTGTGGGATTAAAGCAATTAAAAGTAGTTGTGGATAGAGAACGAATGTTTCTACAAAAGGTACCAATAAGTGTAGATCTGCACTCAGATTTCTCAGGTGTAGAACAAGACCCAGTTGCAAATTACATTCTAACACACTGCCATGCCAGCGACAAAACAGCACTCGACACAACTGGTGACGGAGATTGCTTGTTTAACGCGGTATCACTATGTCTGTGTGGAAATGAATCCAGAAGCGTGGAGCTAAGATACAGGTGTTGTGTTGAGATGATAACAAACAGACACAAAATCTTGAATCACCGTCTGTATCCAAAACTTGAACTGATATCAGGAGATTATGATGAAGACTGTGTTGCCTGTGCAAAACCGTCAACCTATTCACCGGCATGGAGAATTATTGCGTTATCAAATTTGCTAAACGTAACGATCGACTGTGTCTACCCCGCCGTGAATGGAACACGGAACTTCGCATTTAGGACTCTAAACACAAAGTTTCGCCCCCCTTTTGTGGATCCTGAGCAGAGTGTGATAACCATAATGTGGACAAGTACCACGGTCCCAAAGAAGAATGAAATTGTGAATGGAAGGCTAAAATCTGGGAATGAGTGGAAACCTAACCATTTCGTACCTATTGTCTCTTCGAACAACCAACCCATTACAGCATCAACGCCGTCTTCGGAACAGCATGACGCTGATGATGAAACTCCTCAGTCTAAAACGAACTCAATTCAACAACGAAATAAGCGACAGAAGGCTAGCAATGATAATGAGAAAGAATCAGTGGTCAAAACCTCAAAGAACAGTAACTTAGATTTCACTTCGCCAAACAGTTTTGAATGTCTGCTAGAAGAGGAACAAGACGTCAAATGCGACGAATACTCCGAATCTCAGACAGCAGAAAATAAAACGCCACACTCGAATGAATGTTTTCAAACTCTACCATTAGCTACTGACAACAGTGAACATTCTGAAGAAGCGAACATATTTTATCCTGACCTATCAACAATTTTGGAAGAGTCTACATCTACAGTGCAGTCTATGGTACAATCTGACATAGAGATGTATGACTTTCAGAGTGACCCGGATGCCACAGAATCTGACACAGATATGCACGAAGAATTCGAGACCGAAATTTCAGTATCGGAGACCTCTATAAACATGGAAGCAGATGAGGAATCATATACATTTACACCCGGGCCATTGAAAAAATTCATGGATGTGGATACATTACTGAATACATTTCGTGGACCTTACACTGTACTGGAAGAAATACCTGAATCCAGAAAAGACGGGATGTATTTTCTTATAGACAATACCAAGAACATTGAAAGAAGGCAAAACGGAACTAGATCGGACTTCTGGGACAACTGTGGTGCATGGAATAAGCCATCAAATCCAACACAAACTTTTGTAAAAAAAGGCGAGAAAACAATTTCCATAATAAAGCGAAACAATGAATATTGCATTGAAAAGATGATAGCAGGAAAAAGGAATTACATACCTATAGAACCACAGCCGCTCGATTCGCAAATTCTGGAAATACACCGGATGTATCAGACGTTGAAAGCCTCTCCGAAAGGTGCACAACAATTTAAAAGACGGGTGACATGGTTTGGAAATATACCAGACAGTTTTGCGTACCTACCGGACAATGTGGCATTGGTTGAATATATTGGTGATTTCCCAGAGCGAACATTCCATGGTAACGTCAAAGTGCAAGAATCAAATCAACCGTACGTAAAAACCAAGGCATCGGTACGCGAAAAGTTAAAGGCTATGTTACATAACGATACAGCAACAAAGGTGCAACGTAAACTTAATAACAAAACAAATAACGATAGTGAAAAAATGCGGGATATCGTACAGCTAAAGAACTTTAAATACGCTATTGACAAAGCAAACCGTGACCAATGTGGCTCATCAGGCAATGCAGCTGACCATATCATTGCGGTTGAGGAACTAACAAAAACACATGAATTTGTCCAGTCCGTGAAACATATCAAGGGCCTACAACATCCAGTAATCACGCTATATACAAGTTCTCAAATACAAGATATCAAAAGATTCTGCTGCAAGCAAGGTGGGTGCGTTCTTGGCATGGATAAGACATACAATTTGGGAGATTTCCATGTCACGCCCACTGTGTATAAAGACCTGTCTGTTCTCCGCCGCACAACAAATGAAAATCCAATTTGCTTCGGACCCATCTTTATTCATACAAGCTCAACCACAAAGACTTACTCTTCATTTCTTCATGAAATTGCCGACAACCTAACAGATGAAGAAATTATCAAGCTTACAATCGGGTCAGACGAAGAGGCATCGTTCAAAGCCGCAATAAGACGTTGCCTACCTGGCTGTACCCATGTTCTGTGCACCAGGCATCAGGGGGTGTTTTGCAGTTATAAGTAATAATTGAACAAATAATTTCTTTGATTCATTTTATTTCGTTTTACATTTAACAATATATATTAGGGCTTTGAGAAAATAGACTAGAGTGTGTCAGACGATATTGCGTGTGCAATATTATTACCCCGTAGGGTACGCACTCTTGTTCGAAATCCAAGTGTGAATATTTAAAACAAATAGGATTACATTTCCATTTTGAGAAACTTTGGCGATTTCCGAAAATAAAAAAAAACCCGACAATTATAGACACAGTCAATCGTGATTTCTTTTCCATTGGGTACATGTGCATTTCCATTGCGTAGTCTTGAAACATATTTTTATTCATTTGCGGGTGTTTTCCAGTTGTAAGTAATAATTGAACAAATACTTCATTTGATTTGGGTTCTCGTCTTCTTTAATTGTTTGTGGCTTCCTATTTTAATTGGCATACGTATATATAACATGCGCGCTCTCTCTCTCTCTCTCTCTCTCTCTCTCTCTTCCTCTCTTCTTTTACGCTGCGTGGGGAGGCTGTGTTTTTTTGAGTGTGGCGATTCCTGATATGCATATATTGCTTTTTTTATTCATTTTATTTTTGTTTTACATGGGTTCTCGTCTTCTTTAATTGTTTGTGGCTTCCTATTTTAATTGGCATACGTATATATAACATGCGCGCTCTCTCTCTCTCTCTTCCTCTCTTCTTTTACGCTGCGTGGGGAGGCTGTGTTTTTTTGAGTGTGGCGATTCCTGATATGCATATATTGCTTTTTTTATTCATTTTATTTTTGTTTTACATGGGTTCTCGTCTTCTTTAATTGTTTGTGGCTTCCTATTTTAATTGGCATACGTATATATAACATGCGCTCTCTCTCTCTCTCTCTCTCTCTCTCTCTCTCTCTCTCTCTCTCTCTCTCACTTCCTCTCTTCTTTTACGCTGCGTGGGGAGGCTGTGTTTTTTTGAGTGTGGCGATTCCTGATATGCATATATTGCTTTTTTTATTCATTTTATTTTTGTTTTACATTTAACAATATTTATTAGGGCTTTGAGAAATTAGACTAGAGTGTGTCAGACGATATTGCGTGTGCAATATTATTACCCCGTAGGGTACGCACTCTAGCTTGTTCGAAATCCAAGTGTGAATATTTAAAACAAATAAATATTAATTTCCATTTTTAGAAACTTTGGCGATTTCCGAAAATAAAACAAAAAACGACAATTATAGACACAGTCAATCGTGATTTCTTTTCCATTGGGTACATGTGCATTTCCATTGCGTAGTCTTGAAACATATTTTTTTAGTGTGGCGATTCCTGATATGCATATATTTCTTTTTTATTCATTTTATTTCGTTTTACATTTAACAATATATATTAGGGCTTTGACAAATTAGACTAGAGTGTGTCAGACGATATTGCGTGTGCAATATTATTACCCCGTAGGGTACGCACTCTTGTTCGAAATCCAAGTGTGAATATTTAAAACAAATAAATATTAATTTCCATTTTAGAAACTTTGGCGATTTCCGAAAATTAAAAAAAAAACGATAATTATAGACACAGTCAATCGTGATTTCTTTTCCATTGGGTACATGTGCATTTCCGTTGCGTAGTATTGAAACATATTTTTATTCATTTGGGGGTGTTTTCCAGTTATAACTAATAATTGAACAAATAATTTCTTTTCAAAGGTTCTCGTCTTCGTTAATTGTTTGTGGCGTCCTATTTTAATTGACATACGTATATAAAACGTGCGCTCTCTCTCTCTTCCTCTCTTCTTTTACGGTGCGTGGGGAGGCTGTGTTTTTTTTAGTGTGGCGATTCCTGATATGCATATATTGCTTTTTTATTCATTTTATTTCGTTTTACATTTAACAATATATATTAGGGCTTTGAGAAATTAGACTAGAGTGTGTCAGACGATATTGCGTGTGCAATATTATTACCCCGTAGGGTACGCACTCTTAGAAACTTTGGTGATTTCCGAAAACAAAACAAAAAACGTCAATTATAGACACAGTCAATCGTGATTTCTTTTCCATTGGGTACATGTACATTTCCATTGCGTAGTCTTGAAACATATTTTTTATTCATTTGCGGTTGTTTTCCAGTTATAAGTAATAATTGAACAAATAATTTTTTTTCAAAGGTTCTCTTTTTCGTTAATTGTTTGCGGCGTCCTATTTTTATTGACATACGTATATAAAACATGCGCGCTCTCTCTCTCTCTCTCTCCCTCTCTAATTTTACGCTGCGTGGGGAGGCTGTGTTTTTTTAGTGTGGCGATTCCTGATATGCATATATTTCTTTTTTATTCATTTTATTTCGTTTTACATTTAACAATATATATTAGGGATTTGAGAAATTAGACTAGAGTGTGTCAGACGATATTGCGTGTGCAATATTATTACCCCGTAGGTACGCACTCTTGTTCGAAATCCAAGTGTATATATTTAAAACAAATTAGATTAAATTTCCATTTTTAAAAACTTTGGCGATTTCTGAAAACAAAAAAAAACAACACGACAATTATAGACACAGTCAATCGTGATTTCTTTTCCATTGGGAACATGTGCAAACTTTTGATTTTTATTAATAACTAAGTGATACTAACGATGAGTTCATGTCCTTGATTCCTTCCTTACTATTTCGTTTCGAGTAAGGGAGAAATAGTGGGACAGGAACTTACCAGTTGACCGATTGGTTGATTTATCGATTGATTGACCGATTGATAAATTCATCGACTAGTAAGTTGATTGATTGCTGATTGGCTAATTAATTGGTTAAATCACTAACTGATAAGAATCCATCAGTTAAGAAAGATTATAGCAAATAAACCTAAAATAAATCTTTGATTTATAATTTATACTCTATGTAATAGTGGCGTTAAATTCACCTTTTTTTGTTCATTTCTTAATGTTGTTTTTTTTGCATGTTGTTGTTTTTTTTGGGTGTGTGTGTGTATTTATTTTCCTTATATGCGTGTTTGTACAACTAACACATGCTTGTTTGTAATTTGTTCTTTTCCTGTAACTTTATACGCTCTCATTTGGAATAATATAAGATTATCTATCTATCTATAACTATAAACACAGTCAATCGTGATTTCTTTTCCACTGTGTACATGTGCATTTCCATTGCGTAGTCTTGAAACATATTTGTTTTAATTGGGGATGTTTTGCAGTTATAAGTAATCATGAAAAAAAAATTTCTTTGACTCATTTTATTTCGTTTTACATTTAACAATATATATTAGGGCTTTGAGAAATTAGACTAGAGTGTGTCAGACGATATTGCGTGTGCAATATTATTACCCCGTAGGGTACGCACTCTTGTTCGAAATCCAAGTCCGGATATTTTAAACAAATAAGATTCAATTTCCATTTTTAGAAACGTTGGCGATTTCCGAAAACAAAAGAATGACAATCATAGACACAGTCTATCGTTAATTCTTTTCCAATGGGTACCTGTGCATTTCCATTGCGTAGTCTTGAAACATATCTTTATTATTTGGGGGTGTTTTCCAGTTATAAGTAATAGTTGAACGAATAATTTCTTTGATTCATTTTACTTCGTTTTACATTAAAAACAAATATCGACAATTAAGGACACAGTCAATCGTGATTTCTTTTCCATTGTGTACGTGTGCATTTCCATTGCGTAGTCTTGAAACATTTTTTTATTCATTGGGGTGTTTTCCAGTTACAAGTAATGATTGAACGAATAATTTCTTTGATTTATTTTACTTCGTTTTACATTAAACATTATATAAGGGCTTTGAGAAATTAGGCTAGAGTGTGTCAGACGATATTGTTTGTGCAATATTATTACCCCGTAGGGTACGCACTCTTGTTCGAAATCCAAGTCCGGATTTTTAAAACAAATAAAATTAAATTTCCTTCTTTAGAAACTTTGGCGATTTCCGAAAACAAAGAAAGGGCCATAATGAGAGTGCCTCCACGTGGTGTGGCCTGGATGTAGCTGGACTTTTACATTTCAATTTAGCGATTGAAAGATTCTAGTCGTTATTTACATAATTAATCACCAATTATGTAAAAGTACAGCTATAACGAAATACTCTCGAACAATTTAATTAAATAAATAAATTGGTCAGACGTTAACTTTTCATTGATACGCAGCACGCTTAAATTATTACGCCGCGCCGCCGTGTTTGATAAAAATTGAAATCCAAACTGTATATTAAATTATTTTTACGGTTCAATTTCTAACATCTTTACCCGTTTGGAAAGCATAGAAGATGTATCATTAGATGTAAAAATAGTTTTTTTAGATATCTATAGAAAAAATTACTTGAGGGGCACCCCGTGTATTCCGTTCCCGTGGCGGAAACACACAAATATTTGTGAACAAAAACCATCAAGTTCTATTCAGTTTTTAATACCTTATAATTGTCAGATTTTCAATATAATAAGCAGTTTGAAAAGCCTAGATGTTTTACAATCAAATGCAAAAAAATATTGAGACATATAGATTTTACGGCGCCGCCGCGTTTTACATCAGTTGAGAGATACATTTTACATTTCCATTGCGTACATGTAACCTTCCATTTGGTGATATCTAAAACCGTCAATCTACTAAATGTATTTCATTTCATGTTCGATTATTGTTTTATTTCTTAACTTAATAAATTTTACTGAGCAATTAAAACCTTATACAATAAAAAAGCAAACTATGTTCGATGAACATT
>JAZAYU010001571.1:0-25584 GCA_038501625.1 Corbicula japonica | reverse complement strand
TCGGAAATGGAAGTTAAGTTGAGTACACACAACGGGATGTAATTAAACACTTTGTTAATAATGATGGAACAGAAGAATACGTCAAATGTATGGCTATATACTCATCACAGTTTTTTTGTATACTTGAGGACTCGAGATCTGTCAGAAATTAGAAGTAATGGCAATGATGGGGAACAGAAGCAAACCCTAGAAAATTCACTCAAAGCTACTGATAAATGCAACAAGAAAATCCAGAACAATAATTTCAGACTGTTGATGAATTCAGTAATAAGGGAAATGGAGATCAGAATAAGTGTGACAAAACAACAGCAATTTCGTACCTTGAAAACAGACTTTCTGTTGGAGTCCAAACTTCCTATACTTCCACTGTAACAGTTGTGAACAATTACTACCACAGGAAGACAGTCCATAACAAGGTCAACAATGTCTTAGAAGATAATTTATTGAACAAAAGTAGAAATGTACAAAAACAGCATTCTCCAAGTGACTGTACTTATAATTTTACATCTATATTTGTTATAAAGTAGGATTTCCTAGAATGCAAAGTATGGTGTACAATATAGGACATTACTTTTAAGGTTTCTGTAAGTTTTCCAAATAATGTAGGAATGTAAGAAATGTATCTCTACTAGTATTAGAATTGTTTGAAATATTCAAGGCAAGTAATAACATAAATAATAATTAAATTATGTACACAGTCTTTCTCATGCATTGTAAATACTTCTCACTGATGAATGATCGGTAACCAAATGTTTGAAATTAGTGCTGTTCTAAACGTGACGATAATGACGTCTTGAAGATGTTGGGCTAAATCACTGACAGTGCTGTTTAGAAATTCAGATATTAAATTAAGAAAAGACAGATATTTTTCGCGACAAAAGATTATTACGCGTGTCTATGAATATGCATATGCATATGTGTACAATTCCTCTCGACCGCTCACCATCGCGAGTAAATGATCCATTGGTTCCAGTGAAGCGTCCAAATCACTCGACCAACCGGGCGATTAAATTTTCAGCGATGCACATCTGTTTTATTTGCAAAATTAAATATGTTCACGTTCATTAAATACAGAACTGGTATAATTGGCATATTTCCAGTGTATTTGGAATGTTTCTGATGTAAAGGTAACAGCAGCGATTTATTTTTATCCTCACTGGGTTTCCCAAATCAGAACGAGGCTGCAAGTGCATGTACTTTCCCATCATATCTCAAAATGCCCAAAACAAATGAAATATTTTTTAAAAATGTAAGGGCAAATGCACTTTTTCATCCACTCAACCTACAAGGCGAATAGGTCCAAAAAATGTATATACCTGATATGTAAACAATTCATGCATTCCAATTTAATATTATGTTTAATTTTATGTACATATTTATTTATAATTACATTATATTTGTTTATGTATACCAGTTATGTTATTATGTGTCTTTTTTACAAATTTCTGAAACACTTTTATTATAAAATACATTTCATTTAGTCATAAATATTTCATGTGTAAACAGAAAAGTAATATTTTAACCTTTACTTCCAAATGCAGATAATTCAATAATAACATTAAAAGTTATGTCCTATATTGTGCACCATACCTTGCATTTTGAAAAATTTGTAAACAAACATGGATGCCAAATAAAAGTGTGTGGTCACTTTGAGAATGTTGTTTTTGTACCTTTCTACTATTGCTTAGTGGATAATATTCTAATACATTGTTGTCCTTATTATGGACCGTCTTCCTGTGGTAGTAATTGTTGACAAAATTGGAAGTATAGAAAGTTTGGAGTCCCATAGAAAGTCTGTTTTCAAGGTAAGAATTTACTACAAATTTCACTTTTATTTTGTTTTTTCATGACATTACACACCCAATTGCTTAATAAATGATATATTAAGCCACACGAAGTTGACTAGTCTGAAAACAAATGAACCTATTTGAAATCATGATTTCCAACACCCAAACCACTTTAGCTCTTTGATATCTCCTTAAATATGTCCGGCTATTCAAATAGTCGAGCGTGCAGTCGTTTCCGACTGGCTTTTGTATTATGTTTTATTTGTATTACTGTTGATTAAATCAGTTTCATAACTTCCGTTTGTTGTTAGTCACCGACCGGTATTAAGTACTCTATCTATATTTGTCACTTCGTCTGTTTTCTGTTAAATTTTCAGAACTTGTACAGGGTGATCCAAAATATCTGATACCCTTTTGAAATTTAATAGCATTAATAACTTCAAACATAGACATAAAAATTCCACACAGTAATAATCTAGAGGCTTTAAAGTTTTGTTTCATATATAACATACCAGACTTGAATAAGAGACGCTGTCTGTATATCCAAAGTAATATTTATAAGTTATGTTCAATGTGACGTCCATTTTGATGATTGTGGCGTTAAGTCTTTTTATTAAAATTGTCTATGGCCGATTAGATTTTTTCTTTGGGGCATAAAAGATAAGTTGTACATACCTAAACCATCAGTGCAAGAGCTAAAATCATCAATTCGACAAGAAATTAGAAAGAATAATCCACAGATGTGCCTATCGGCCAAATAGACTATTTTTAGAAAAGACCTGACGTAAAAATCACCAAAATTGGACGTCACATTTAACATTTGTTATAAATATTATTTTGGATATACGAACTAAATTCCTATAAAATCCCTATCACACCAACCGTCACTTGATATAGGAAGCATAACTATGGACACGTCTATCGCGTCGCTTATTTTTGATGGCATGAAAACAGAATCTACAGCAACTATCACATATTTTGTAAGTATGACTGTGTAATTGCTAACACCTTAGAACTACGACATCATACATATGACGCAATAAATAAGACATAATAGGTAATAACTAATTCAAAAGAGCTAAGACAAAATGATGAAAAAAGTAGTTTACTTAAAAACAGAAAGAAATTCCTGGGCGTATACCTGGGAATGGGGTAACAGATGAAGTTCTTGGTCGGACAAGGGACCTAACTGGAATAAATTGACAAGCGTTACATGCCATTGGCATGACGACCACGCCATTTAATAAGTCGAGTTATAAGGCAATAGCTTTAAAGTTGACCATAAACAAAAACTTAAATTGTGAATCAATTGTGAGGCTCCACAACCTGACTGCATGCTATAACAAATTACATTTTAACCTATGAATTTTGTTTTAAAAAGCAGCTTTACTAGTATTTCTGTTTTGTTTTCATGTTTAAAATGACTAGCTACATGAATTACAACATGTAACAATGACACAACGAATGGAGAATATCATATATTCAAGAATATGTATTTCAATTATATGTATTTGTATACACACGCATTTATTCAAAGTTTTCCTCGAAAAGTGCCAACAGCTCATTGTGTAATCGACATGCACTTTGTACATTCATGGGAACTTGAAGATCAGGTTTGAGTATATTTGCTAGATCTTCAAAGTCTTTACAGCATATTTCCCAACGTTAGCCATACTTTCACCACATAATTTCACATCCTTCTGTTTGATTTTCTCCCCAAAATTGTGACCTCCAGACACTTCCGGAATAAAGTACATTAAGTCGGTGTTTCCATTTGGAATCTCGGTGTTTCTTTGTACACGTATTGAATGTAGATTCTAATGTGCAGCTATTCTGTCAAGTTCAGCTTGAATTAATAAAGTAAAGCAGAATTTTAAACTTTCAGCATGTAACGGATTTAATTCGTCATATGCATTACTATCTCTCAGATCTTTTAAAAAAAATAATTCACCACTGAATTCCCTGGCGTCTTAATGATCCCCACAAAGCCTCGATTCTTTGGTTAGAAACACTTATCCCGTACCTAAAACTATTAAGACCAGCCATTCTGTCTGTATCATGGTGTCGCAAAAACGGATGAAGTAGAGCCAAGTTGAATTTTCTGTTCCATTGTCACAACGAAGGACAACTTTTAGTTCTTTCAATGCTTCAAGATAATACATAGCAATTACAGAAGGGTTGTTATTACTCTGCAAAACTTCTTACCAAAATATTCGTCTGCTGTAACCATCAATTGCGCCATGAATGCAAAACCCGAAAGGTTTGAGTTTATCATAACCATCGACGTGCCATACATAATTTGGGCCCTTAACTCTGTACTTCCGTCTCCTCAGTCTGTGCGCCTTTCGAAGTTTTATTCCATCAGGGTCAATTTGTCTCATAAGTCACAGTACTGTGTCTCTAGGTCCTTTTAGTTTGTGGTCATTTATCAAACGTTTCCACATGGAACGGTAACCTATACACTGCCCACTATTTTCAATTTCGTTTGATATGCACTCCATAACAGTCTCATCAGACGTCTTAAGTTATATCTCTTTAGGACTCTTTTCAGCTGCCTCAATGATATTCTGATGTTATTCACCATAAAAAAGTAATACTATTTCGGTATATGTAAATCCACAGTAAAAATATATTTCAATCAACTCTAATCTTGTACTTATACCTCTTACATGTATGTTGGCTTGTATAACAGATGTTACCGAGACACCGGAAATCTGCAAATTCATACAATCAGCACGGACACATTCATTATATACGGCTTCTGAAGAAGAGAAGGAAAACAATTATATATAATTCAAATATGTCATATCAGGTTTATTGCCCTTTTTAGACAGCCAGTGTTGACTAGTTTTCGAGTCAGGTACTCGTTATCGTTCACCGTCATTCCTGGGTTCAGAGATCACACCCAGTACTGAACACTGTGTCGTTTCTTGGTGTTACCAGTACTGGACACCATACTGTGATACCAAGATTTGTCCATCGAAGGAGAAACTATCCCGATCGGGATTCGATTCCAATAACAAGGCAATTAGTATTATTATGAAAAACAATGGTTATACATAAAATATATTATCTACAAAGTTCGTTGGTCATTTTTTCATAAGATGTTAAAAGTTAGATTTGATTATACTTACCAAATAATCATTGAGGAAATGTTTTTTCATCAGAAGAAACTTTCGACCATGTTGCTCGTAAACGTTCCTTTTCCGCCAATGTCTTTCCTAACACATAATAGCTAACAAATAAGAAAAAAAAACACGTAAGACCTAATTCCTCATACCAAAGTACTAAGACAAAATGGTCCTAATAGGCGTCCGTTGAAATTAACACTGCTATAGCAAAGAAACACGACATCCTGAGTTCTGAAAAAAATGTTATATGCAATGTGTATATACATGTACTAAAAAGAAGTATGCCAAACGATAATCACACCTGTACAGCAGTAAAAAACAAAAGAAAACACAAATGAAACACTTCTTAATCATGATTAATATCTTCGTTCTATTTTTATTACTTTCTAATACTTCTAATTAAAAACTAAAACTATGTCTCACATACAATTACCTTCAAATTGAATATACCTACATTTACTTTCAATAAAAAAACAGCAGCAGCAGCAACTGACTACTACTACTACTACTACTACTACTGATAAATATAATAATAATAATAATAATAATAATAATAATAATAATAATAATAATAATAATAATAATGATAATAATAAAAAAAATAATTATAATAATTATTTTAATAATATTAAGAATAGCAACAACAACAACAATTTTAGTTGCATCATTATTTTTTGTTATTAATAATAATAATAATAATAATAATAATAATAATAATAATAATAATAATAATAATAATAATAATAATATTATTATTATTAGTATTATTATTATTATTATTATTATTATTATTATTATTATTATTATTATGAGTAGTAGTAGTAGTAGTAGTAGTAGTAGTAGTAGTTGTTGTATAAGTTGTATTAGTTGTTGAAGTAGTTGATATAAGCGGTCAAAAAGATTACTTCATTTTGTAAATATTTAAACACGTAAAATAAATGTTTAGAGTTGTTTGTAGATTCTTGAGTCGTGTTCGACATTTAAGACTACCAGCAATCTGTTGAGATCTTTATATTAAGTCAAATGTTTCATAATTTTATGCAAGCCAACAGCTATCTTTGTTTTACAATGTAAATATATAAACACAAGACAAATAAATAACAACAATAACATAATACTTACATTGGTGTCTGGTATATATTTGAAACTCTAGCAGTTCCCTTATATAATGGTATCTAGCACAGGTTTATCTTTTATATAATGGAGCTGAAAAGCTCATGAATAAGAATCATGAATACATTTACGTATATTTACAGAATGTAAACTCGTATGCCCGCGATCTAGGAACCGTAAAATGTTATATAACAGTGTAATATAACATGGCTAACATGACTTACAAATGTAGCATTTAAGATTGATATAATACAATACTTAGCCGACCAATTGTCTACCACATTCCGACAAATCATCGTACATCTCTGTAACTTTGTAAAAGGAAACCCGCGATCGTGGCTAACTCAAAACAATGCGTATTTACTAATACTTATTAATAAATTGACACCACGCTTTTCGTCAATAACATTGAAGGCACCAATACACTTAAAACTATTTCTACTACTGTAACAAATATCTCTTTCGTTACTTCCGCTTATTCTACTACTATTAAAATATACCGTGTACAGTACAAACAATAAATCGAATAAAAGTTTAAAATGTGATTTTTGCCAAGCAAATATGTCATAAAGATGCGATTACCATAAGTCTTAAGTGTCTTTCAGAAATTATGCTTAGATTCCAGAAATCGAAACTTAATTTGGATTATCGCAACTTCATTCGCTACGTACGTCGAAAAAAGAAAATTGCTTGTTCAAAATCATAGTAAAATTCAGAAAAGTCTTCCATGATTTTGCGTATAGCTGCATTGTAAAACCGAAAATCACATCTTTTTATGACCTGTCTCCCGACATTTTGACGCCAACGTTTAAGAACCGACCGCAATTTAACAAAAACAATCGATAAACATACTAATTATTAGTATTTACTCCACCGAACACCTCGTTCAAATTTTTTATACTGTCTCAGGTAAACAAATAAATTATGTTGAAACCGAATTAATATCCGATGACGAACGAGCGTCTATAGGTGGCATTTAACGTTCTTTAAATGTCATTTACTTAGTACTCAAAATCATACATTCAAGTTAATATTTTAGAAGCTCCGTACTTGAGGTTTTTATGAACTTTTAATACTTCTGGATTATAAGACGTTCTGTAGGCAAGACACGTTTAAAATATATGTTCAGAACAGATATTAAGCCTCGCATGAATATTCTGTAAAATTGACTGTAGGCTTGTAAATCAGCCAAGAAATGCAGTAGTTCCTTTATGGAGCTTTTCCAAACAGTCAACACGACAACTTAATTTATTATTTTATAATTTATTATTATTATTAATTAGAACTTTGTACAAGGTCGATAAATTCGAGCCGGAAATTCATGAGTCGAGTTTGAATACATTTTAAAGATTACATGTATCTGTCTTATCATTTGAGCTAATATACATGTATACTAGTATGTTCAATATGTAAGCTTCGTGTAATCTTCATGTTTCAGCTGCCTATTAACACTTTGCGGATGATTCCTCCAATGTCTGAGTTATAGTTAATAGTAATTGTACAACTATAAAAGTCCTATAAACGACTAAAAGGAGCGAATTTCGGCGTAATTTTGGACTAATCAGTAAATGTTTGAATCTGTTGTCAGTGAATTATTGCGTAAGTAACGCTAAAAAACTTTGACTTTAAATATATTCACTCATAAGATGCAAGACTGCAAGAATATTAAATCGCATTAACTGGACATGACTGCAAGAATATTAAATCGCATTAACTTGACATGACTGCACATCATAACATCGCATTAACTGGACATGACTGCAAGAACATAACATCGCATTAACTTTACATGTCTGCAAGAACATAACATCGCATTAACTGGACATGACTGCAAGAACATAACATCGCATTAACTTTACATTTCTGCAAGAACATAACATCGCATTAACTGGACATCACTGCAAGAACATAACATCGCATTAACTTTACATGTCTGCAAGAACATAACATCGCATTAACTGGACATGACTGCAAGAATATTAAATCGCATTAAATTGACATGACTGCACATCATAACATCGCATTAACTGGACATGACTGCAAGAACATAACATCGCATTAACTTTACATGTCTGCAAGAACATAACATCGCATTAACTGGACATGACTGCAAGAACATAACATCGCATTAACTTTACATGTCTGCAAGAACATAACATCGCATTAACTGGACATGACTGCAAGAATATTACATCGCATTAACTGGACATTACTGCAAGAGTATTACGTCGCATTAACTTGACATGACTGCAAGAACATAACATCGCATTAACTTTACATGTCTGCAAGAATATTTCATCGCATTAACTGGACTCAAGTTGCTTCAGGCACTTCAGAGTGTTGGCTCTTTATTTATACGAAAAATGTGGCAAATTAGCCAAACTTTTTGACGGGCGTATTTTGTGGCATTTTGGCACTGTTGTTTAAAGATAATGTTGATTTTTCTTGAATTACATGTTTCTCTCTTTTTTTAAATACAATAGTTATTGTAAAATTTAGGTGAAATAACAACAATAACTATATGAATTTAAAAACTTGTATTTGTGAATTTCTTTTACATTGTCGATTAAACATGTTCTCTTATAAAATGAGTTCTCCACCGATTTCAGGACTGCTGCCCAAGAGATTCTGCCGGTGATTTAGAAGTTATACATGTATCCGTGCGTCATGCAAATGTAATTCAAAAACAACCAACTTATCGCTTATTAAAATAGAAAAGGATAAAACGTTTCGAAATATTTATTTTTTGACATGAAATATTGCAGTCTCGGTTTTTAGCCGGTTAATGCGAAATATCGGAAACATAACGATTAGAACCAAGTTCCCTTTTCATGTAATGAAATTTACACAAAAAGGTGAAATATGCATATCAGGAATCGCCACATTCAGAAAAAACAGCCTCCCCACACAGTCAAGAAGAAGAGAGGGGGAGAGAGCATGGTTAATAAAATAATCAGTTTCAAAAAAGACACCACTAACAATAAACAAAAATGAGAACCCGAGGGGTTACCGCCTTGGAACGGTCAGTGGCAAATCAAATTGCCACTGGGGGTTTAAACCAGGTTCTAGGGTGCACCAACCTCACACTTGCCCCAACAGGTTCTCATATCACAAAACAAGTACAAGTTGTCTTGGTGAAAAGACTCCAACCCACTTATCTGCCTAACAATCTTGCATGCAAAAGCACACAAACATATAAAACATAAGAAGCTAAGAGCATTGCAAAGCCGAAAGTGGTACCCAATGATCTTACCGAGACCAGAGCTCCTGGAGTAAAATCAGCAAGAACACGATGACAGGGATAAAAGAAACAAATCGAGTTTCTAGGGTTTTTTTTAGAAAAGTAAGTAAACATAGGTACCCATTTTGATTTACCGATAAAACGATGAAACTTACTATGAAACCTTTAACTCAGTATTTAACGTGATATTTTCAAATCAAGAACACTCCATAATCTGCATTGTATAATTTCAAGAGAGGGGGAGAGAATTAAAAAATGAGATTAACTTTTGTCAAGAAAATAACCGACAGGACTGAAAAGGATCAGCAAGTCTGACATGTAATCTTAGAATATAAATCAAAAAGTACGTGAAGTTAAAAAATAGAAGCATGAATGAGAAACTGAATAACGAATTTCACTTCTTCAATTACTCATACTGGAGATAACTTTATATAATATTACACACATACAAGTACAACATGTATTATGTGACGGCTGTATTAGTGCACGAGACCGTGTTTGTGTGAGCACAACAAAGGACTTTAATCTATATCATTTTGCTGTATTTCTTGATCAGCACTATCGTATTAAAAGGTAAAAATAATGGAGATATATGGATAATTATCTAAATTAATGTAATGAGTCATTTTGACGAAAACAGTAAACGATGTTGACGATTACAATAATGTCAAGTTGTCAATCATGACCAAGAGAGTCAGATTTTGTCAACAAAATATAATAATAATAACTTACTTACGGAATATTCATCAGAAAAACAACAACTGACTTTACTGACTGGAAATTATAAATACGACATAGTTTGCGATTAAACTACATGTTCGAATAACTTTTCCCACAGGACTGATTCCGCTCGGAAAGATAAATGCTACATGAATTCCGATAGGAATTAAATAAACGCAGGAATCATTCCGATCGGAATTAAATAAACGCAGGAATCATTCCGATCGGAATCACCTCTTCCGATCGGAATTTTTCGAAAATGTCGATTCCGATCGGAATCGAAGTTTGACACTGAATTTATTTTCCAATTTTCTCGAAAACTAAACAAAATATGGCATTGAAACATTCCAGTTTTTCTATTTAAATCATGTGTAATCACCTGATAAAAAAACCCGCAAGAAAATCGATAAAATAAAAAAAAAGTTTTCGGAAAATATAATATTCCGAAAATTCACAGGATCGTTTCGAAAATCCGAAAACAGTTGATGCAGATGTCGAGGGACGATGGATTGCAATGCTAAAACCTCTATAAACAGTTTGTTATTTCGCATTAATTTCATGTACGGCAGAAATGCGATGCGAAGGGTCGTCAAAACACAAAAATCAACAATTAATTTTGTTGTATGCTTTCACGAAAAAAAAAATCGGAAAAGAGGACACTTCAGGTTGACGCTTTCCAAAACTTGTATTTTCCACTTCGCTTAGTTTTAAATACATAAAAATCTTGTCGTTGTCGTCCTTTCGTGTGTGCCAATAACTGGAAAACCCCAGAATGGGCCTTTGAAAGCATGTGGTCTTGGTTCACAGGTAAATTTGTTATGTTCTTTAACATATTTAAATCAGTGGACCAAATAAAACATGGTCTTTACAGGTGGTTTTTGTTTACAGGAGCTCTTCTGTCAGCAGTGGTTGTTACTAACTGTACATGTACATTAGCCCTTGTTTTCTGTATTTCAGCCTGCTCGGATCGGTCACCAACATTCTCCTGTCAGTTCTGGAAAGACCACTCTAATTGTGCTGACAATCCCGTCAGCTGGATTCAATATCTGTACAATCTGACCTTGAAAAATTGTCAGCTTACCTGTGGGTATGTTCTTTTAATTTAGTTCAAATCATCTTTTATGGTTTCAAGCATAAAACTCTTGTCGCAGATTTTTATGTTATTATTTCTGTACAATTTCTCAGTATTGAGAACGTTTAAGGTTACAAACTATGCGTTTATCCTGCGTGCGTCTATCGTGTATCGTGCGTCCGTCTAACGTGTATTGTGCGTCCGTCTAACGTCTATCGTTCGTCCGTACATCGTGTATCGTGCATCGTGTGTCTTTTAAGTTTACAGTGCAACGTGAATAAGTTTTTCGCATTTGAAAATTTATGTAGTTTTATTTCAACCATTCATCTTATATTTTGATAGCATTTTCAAATTTTAGAAATCTCGTACACAATATAAATAAATCGGCAGTATCTTGTATAGTGCGTCTATCGTGTATGATGCGTCCGTCTATCGCGTTTCGTGCGTTCGTCTATCATGCATCGTACGTTTCGTTTGTAACCTTAAACGTTCACAGTACTGTACCCATAACAGATTATAGATAAGTAGAACAGAACAGAAACAGAACATAACTTTATTCTCTCATATCATAAATACATGATGTACGGGTGTACAATTACAATATTCTGAAAATACATGCTCTTTAGTACGTGACCGACACAATACTGTAATATTCGGAGATTCAACAGAGAGTAGACAGTCACGTGATATTCTGTTTACTAAAGCAAAAATGTTTCTATTGCAGATCAAGGGCGGATAAATTATTTTTCCAGTGCTTTTCATTTACTCTCCAAGATAACTTGGCGATATCAAATTTGTTACCCATGTCCTCTATATAATTATACGCCTTTATGACGTGGACGAACAGACTGAGTGTAGATCCAGTAAGCCGGCACATCCTCGCAATCTGATCATGATCGACGCTGTGTAATTTTTGATCCAAGACACGACCGCCTGATCTTGATCTACACTGTTTGCACATGCGCAAAAACGCGTATCAATATTATAGTAAAGGGTTAATTAAGAATTCGAATATCGAAGCAACAATAAAGTGTCGATTGAAATAAAATAAAACCCACTAAAATCAAGATGTTGATCTGTAATCTTACTTTGTATTTAATTTCAATTAAAAACCTTCTCAAAATACTAAATTTTCAAAATATTTACGGAGACACTCAATTCCGTTGTATCGTTTGTATAAAAACGAATTTTAAACTTGGTTCTTTTTTCAGATACTGCACAGTATGATGGTGCATTACGAAGGCGGCCCGGTGCTTTTGGTTTGAATATGGACGAAAGGAGTAACCTCTGCTGGACTAAATCATGGACATTATAATTTAATCATTGAAAAGCATCTATGTTATTGCAATAATCTTACTTTGCTCCTATGTTCTTAAATGCTATTCTGACGCGATAAAAAAACTGTGCATGGGGAACATTCATGTTAAATATTGACAATGTAGCATGATTCACATTTATTTGAAATTAATGATTAGCAAATCATATTTCTAACATTTTGACATTTAACCTAAGCATGGACTATAAGTATCTTGCATGAGTGTGAAGTGAAGATGGAAGGGGGAACTGTTTTTGCGGGAACGAGGCTCTGCCGAGTTTCCGCCAAAAACAGTTCTCCCGAGTGACAAATTTTTCTATCTTTACCGAATGTCTCATGCAAGATACTTTTACTTGCATAGTATTACCTTTCACTGTTCATAACATTTTTGTACATTTATACAAACTAAATTTTGTTTCTTTACGCTGAAGTATTGACGTTAACGCAAACCTTATTTTCTAAATGACGTCACTAACTTGAATATATTACGTCAGATACTTGAAGACGTGACGTCACTCGTGTACATGTAGCACGCGAACGTTATTTTTTCCTAGGGAAAAGATAAGATTTTCTTTCCCCATTAAATCACGCGGAAATACTTCTCCGGTATGCAAGGAAATTATTTTCAGGTGTTTTGACAACCATATATCAAAATAAGAAAAATATATGCCATATGTATACTAAGCACAGTTTTTAAATCGCGTCAGTATTTATTTTATTTCCACTGACAATTCCATGGCAGTACCGTAGAGTACTCATGTTTTACTTTAATTGTTTGTTTCGTCCACGTGTCGTCGATTTGTATTATGTCGATTATTGTTATAATTTGTCGTAAGCATTGTGTTTTTATTTGCCTTCATGCTGGTCAGCCTAGAAGGGTCTGTAATAGTGTTCGTGGGTACTCTTTACCTTTCTCATTTTATGAAGATTTGTGATTAACATACCTTAGTAGACTCGATATTAAACTGTTACAGTAATTATTTTGAAAGGACCAAGATTTCAAAAGTTTAATATTTAGTTTAGTAAACTTGGCATGGAGTAAGCACTTCAATCTACAGCTGATCACGAGGTTATTTTTTAACGAGGAACTAAGGCCACCTGTCAAGAATCCTCGTCAATCATACGTTAATTTACTTATTACATGTACTTGTCCAAAACTGACAGTCAACAACTCGCCAAATGGAGCTTCTAGGTTATTCCACACCATCTACAATGCCAGTGTGGTAATTATGGGCGTTACCGATGCAGACTCAAACCACAGGCATTCAGCTTACACATGTACTATTCTTTTAATCTAGTATACCAAAAGAGGTTACATATAATACACATACCACTACAAATATACTCAAAAAATATAATTAAACCTTTGTAAGACAATATGATACAAAATTGTTTGAACAGTAAAGAAAAATGGCTAGACCTAAAACCATATTAAATTCACAAATTTATTTTTAAAAAAAAAACACAAAATATATTTTTAAATGCCCAAATGAGAATAAAGATCCTGACAAAGTATGTTATGTTATTTTAAAAGAGTTTAGAGCTTTCAGTAATGAAAAAAGTGATATATGCATATCAGAAATTGCCACATTCAGAAGACACAGCCTTCCACAAAGCATTTGTTTTTCATTACATGTATATGACGTATATAAAGGAACAATCAAACATTTACGCGACCTGGATGCAACAGGATATTGGCGGTCAAACACACATTTATAATATTAAATTAAATGTATCATTTTGTTTACATAGGTCCAAAGGACACAAGATATTGTTGACAGTAGGATATATCTGACGAGGGTATTTAAAAATATTGTGTGCTGTTTAGGTTTTGTGAATTTATTTAAAAGTATTTTAAGGGAATTTTGGATGTAGTTATTTTTCTTTACTGTTCTAACGTGTCTTAACATATGGAAAATAAAGAAACATAAATAACGTTTATTTGTGTAAAATTTCACTGAACGGCATGTTGCCGTTAGAGAGATTTTGCTTATTTTCTTTTTTTATCGACGTACGTGTAATGATGACTGTTGATGGTCATTAAAGATCAAAGAAGAGTTAATTCATTTAACATTTTAATGGAACACGCATGTTACACTACTTTCTAATTTAGATGTTGAAGTTATTAATAAAATAACATGTCGGACAATGATAATCCGTTCTACTTTGTTTGCCATGTTTTATTTGATGTTTAAACATAAATCCTTGAAATATTTCTCCTGTAGATATACATGTAGTACAAAGATCGACGTTTCTAGGATTTTTTTTATTAAATTTAAAAACATAGTTAACATTATGTAGACATGCATTATATTAAATAACTAAAAATGCAAGTCATGTTAATTTTATATAAAACTAAAATTGTGATTGGGAGCCAATCACAAGGGCATTCGACTGTGAAGCGTTGTATATTACAAATCTTTAAATATTATTCATTACTAACTTTAAACCTATAGGTAACTAAAATGCCATTAAGCAGGAGCAAAAGAGAAGACAACCGTTGCACATTAGTTTGTTTTGGAAATATCAGTTTTGCAAATTTATGTTGACATTTGAAGACTTTATTCTTTTTAAGCATACAGCCCATGTAATTAAACCATAATCTATAACTGGAGTAACATAAGCATTATTAAACATTTCTTTCATTTCAGGAGTGAGCTATTTTGATATGCGATGAAATAGATATAATTTTTACTTGAGTTTTTGCACACCTTGTCTATTTGTGTTGTCTATTTTAGGGTTTTGTCTACAGCAACACTTTATTTTTAATAGTATGAGTTTCAACATTTTGAATTTACAATTGATTTCATGAAACAATAAATGAAATAAAGGGATCAGAACGTTTCAATCAATAATGAATTTGATTGTAGTCACTAAATACGAACAATTTGTTAAGTTTGTTGGCTGTATGAGGAGTAGTTTACAAGGTATCATTTTTGATGTCAAATTTGACGTTGACTGGAATGGTATTGATCTGAAAATACCGCATTGCAGGTTCCATGTCCACAGCCATATGCACACCATCCTTTGGGAGGGTCAAAATTGTACTGTTTATTGGTGTAAATATTGAGTTGCGTTCAACCCGGGGCTAGGCGGCGTGGGCAGTAATATGCATTTCCATTACTGTCCATGAACAGGCTTATTCAAACCGAGCCTGCAATATTTTCATATTTGTCGTGTTCGATGGCTTTCAAAGTTCCATTTCATCCTTTTCCAAACTTGATGACGTCATCAACGGAAAATTTCAGGGAAATGAGGATTTACTAAAAAGAAGACGCTTTAAAAAATCAAATATGAAGATATGTTTAGTATTGACAGAATCAATGTTCAAAATCTCAAATTTTCGTTGCAAAAAATGTGACGTCAGCAATTTCCAACTAATCAAATTCATTTCAAAACATCTACGACTGAGTTCTCAATTCCTGAAAGTTTCAAAGTGATCTCATTAATGGCTATGGAGGGATGGTGAGCACCAAATATGACGCTCTCGTGTTCTGACATTACTGGATTACATATTGAAATCGGTTGACAATATTTCATATCATGCCATCTATTTGTGTACCAAATTTGGTGTCTCAGGTTAAAGATGTTTCTAACATATATAACCAAACTGCTTAGTGTATTATTGCGTACATGTATATAGATCGTCTTTTATTGTTTTGATTTTTTTCTCGAAACTTTATATTATTTGGTCCCAGAGAGCGATCAATGGCCTTCGTAAATAATGATTACTGCCAAAACTAAGTACAAATAAATAAACTTTGAAATATACATGTATCAGTTTTTGCAATTTTCAGCTTTTGCAGAATATTGAATAATTTGACAAAATCAAAGACTTTCTACAACCAGGAAATTAAAAAAAACCAGACCTGACTAAATATTGGTCGGTAAGGTCGTATCTATGGTTTCTTATTCAAAGTCAGGAAAATTCAGCAGTCTAGCATTACACTGCTAATAAAGCATGTACATTAATAAAAGGCCTTAGGCGGCGTGACAAGTAATAAGAACTTTCATTACTGCTCATGAACAGGCTCAATCAAACCGAGCCTGTCATATTCTGATTTTCGTCGTGTTCGGTGGCTTTCAATGTTCATTTTTCCGTTTATATCTAATATTCAAGCACAAATAAATATAGTATACCCTATTTAAAGTTCTATAATATCCTCAATTTTTCACTAACTTCAGGTAAATGCAATGTTAAGGCTTTTCAGACAAAAGATTATGCTGACAGGAGACATTCATATAACTAATTTACACTGATCAGTATGAGTACTGGAATGACTTTTGAATTACTTTTCGAATACCCCTCGTAACGTCATCTTCAATCTTAGTAATGAGATTTAATGTAAATTTATAATTATATAAAAACTTATTAAATATTAAAACATATATCACACTACCCGCTTGCTATTATGCCACAGACATATCAAAAAGGCAAACGCTTCATACTTACGTTTCTATTTCTGAAATTCTACCCAACGTTAAAACATTTGGCTTTGAACAAGGTAATACGTCATAAAACAAGTGCAAACATCTTTCGACACTAATCTACGTAACCCATTATTTAGGAAATTACTGGAACATCCTACCTAATGTTATCATAATAACAAAAAATTCAACTCATGCCAAAGATGTATATATTATACAGTTTAAGTATATACTGAGCAGTAATAAAGACGTTTAAACCAAATATGGATGTAAGTTGAGGAGGATTTTGCTAGATCGCTTGCAAAACATGAATATTGGACATATTAAGCTTCACTCCCCTTGTTACATCATCTGGCAGGACAAACAATCAACAATCAAAATACAGGTGGTAAAATACGGGTCACGGAGGAGGAACATGGTTCAATGTTTTTTGAATACTACATTAGGTAAATTATCGTGAAAAGATGTATAATCAAATAAATTAACGAGTGATATACGATGTGATATAATATTTTTTTTCTGGGTTACAGTGCAGATGATCTATGTGAATACAGGGACTGCGGTGCGTCACTGCACAGCATGTCAACCATTTCTTTAGCAGTTCCAGTTTATACACATTTCGGAACCGAAATACTAGATATGTGGTAAAAAGCTGTTGTACGGCAACCATATATTTAGCAGCTGAATTATTTACAAAGTCAGTCAGACGAGATTTAATACTGCAGTGGTCGGAGTGTAGTTTCTTTTAGTACATTAGGTTGAATATTGAAGTTCATTTCAACCAATATTCAACCATGAAATAGCACTTTTCCGACGTTTCCTTTCATAATGAACTCGTTTGAGGACCTATTGTCAAAAATCTCACGATAAGAGGTTTCCTCAGCACCCAGGCCATCATCACTTTGTCAATAGTGTCGCATGTTTCAAACCGATTCTGTTTCCTGTACGTGTCATTTTGAATGCACACTTCCAAGGTACTTCCATCACCTAAACATAAAAACACACACACTGTTACATGTACATGTACGCCGTAGCTTCATAGAAAATACTATTTCGGATCAAATCATCTTGGCGCCTAGTAAATGTAAACAAAACTTTTACAGTATTTGATTAATGAGAAACTTTATCTTAACAAACAAATACTGTTTCATGTATTCTCAATGACATTTTGTAAAACACTTCTTGATATACAAGGTCTTTGCTATATCACAGAAAATCATGCACGTTGGTATCTTTTCATCATGGGCGTTCAATGTTTGGAGATAAATCTCGAGCAACTGACAAACTGTTGTATGGTGTGGAATAAACCCAGACTGGTTTTCATAAAATAATATTATTGATGAATATAAATATTATTGATAAACAAATGATTATTAAATAAGGTGCTTAAATATCAGGCGTTCCAGTATTTTTGTTTTCAACACATATAATCAAATAAGTCTGTCTGTAGATTAGTCCGTTCACCTTTCTTAAATACAATGACATATTTCATGAAATATTCCTTAAATGATAGACCGATTGAATAGTATGCAAAGTGGTTGTCAAGTATACTACTCAAAATTTGATAGGTATCGCCTCCGTTTTATCACGAATTATTGCCCCTGCCAAGTTTTAACTGTTGTTCCACTTCAACAGTTTGACAGCTCATTTCCTTTTTCGGCACATTAAAGCCGGATGCCAAATAAACAAATTTTCAGAATTACAGCAAACATTTTATCACTTAAACTTAATGAAAGCAATTATAACACTCTATTAAGTGATCCTTATCAAACTTTGAGTAGTATATTTAACTATTTCTAGTTTCTTATTGTTTGTCTCAATATCGTAAAGGGAATATTCTAATTTTTAATTAAGAATCGTCCAGGAGCACGTTTTCCTTTAGATAATTTAAAGTATTTCTTATGCATTTGTAAGTCAGCAAATCGTAATATTGTTTTTTCCTCTTTGTTTATCACGGTTTTCCTTGATATACGACTGATCATTTGTTCTAATTGTAACACAAGTTGAAGGTATGCATTATTTTGCTATACTAGTATCTAAAATGTATTGTGAAATATTATTGCCCGAAGTACCCAATTTTTATACCACCAGTGACAACTTTTTTGGAATTCGTTAGATCCTGGCATTATGGATTCCTATTCAATTTCAATATTAAAATTAAGATTAAATATAAGCCGCAGTTAGTTCTTTTCATTGAAGATGACAGGTTGTATTCTCTCCACCATGCACGAATTCGAAACAAGCGTAGCAACCGAATGCGAAAACAGCATATTCTGGTGTACATATTTTTTCTTTCAACGGAATAAAATAATATTGAAGTAAAGTCTGAAAAAGACACGAAATAATCCTAATTGTGGTTCCAATAAAAAAGCATAAACTGCTATAAAATAATAATATCAATTTATCGTTGACTTTTATAGAATTTAAAACATTCGACATAAGTTATCTATGTTCATATTGAAATAATGTCGAACTTTTTACCGTGCAAAAATTCTTGTACACACGTCATTACTATGATAGTATGATTTATTCTGATCAGAAAATACTAACAAACACGACTGGGTGGAGGCGGGGGAGGGGGGGGGGGTGGCAAATAAAACAACCAAAACATATCGAGCGCAATTGATGAATATAAATAAAGAGCCTTCAGTCAATCCACTCTCAGTACCAGTATTAAAGGGCCAGTCCTACTTTGAGTTTGAAGATAAGTGATTGTTTCGAATAGCGGAAAAATGACCTGCCTTCTGTAAAATAAACATGTTTTAATTTAAGAAAAAATGCCTCAATCCGAAAAAAGCACACGAATAAAACAAAATATATCTCAAGTATCGCTTACTGCATTCAAACTTAATTTGCACTGTAAAACACAATCCCGCATGAATTTTAGCACAAAATTAACCACAGGGTTTGTTCTTATTTAGCGTATATAACTAACAGATAAATACTGAACATAAACAATAATACACTTAACAAATGTTCTAACTACACCGATCATAAAATTTAATTTATCCGCATGGACTTGAAACACAATTGTCAAATTTGAAACATAATAAGATGCATCATTTTTACTTCTTTTCATGAAATTTACATTAAAATCCCTTCGTGCGTTCATAAGCCAAAAGTCGCAGTATCGCCCATAGCTTTTGTAAAGAGGATATACTAAAATCGACCAAAATTGCTAGAAAATCTTCCGTGCAACAGTCAAGCAATTGCATTATGCAGAATTGCATAGAATTGTTCAAAACTACTAACGATTCATAATGAAATATTAAGCAAACATGAATTTACGGAAACTATATCCTCTACCGAAGATTTTGTGACTTGCTTTTACATGAACGACTATCTTGATTAAATATCAGTGGTTACAAAAACGCCTATAAGAATTTAATGATTATTTCATCAAAATAAGTGAAAAATGATGTATCTTATTATATAAGAAGAGTATATACCAAGAATCCACGCTGAGAAATTTAAAAACATACGATCGGCGTAATTCGAACATTGATTAAGTGTATAGTCAAGTAGTTCGTGATTGTATTAATTATTGCAAATTACTATGCTTTTTGGCGATTGTTTCTTGAACAACGCAAGCAAAAACCCAGTAAATAGAAAAAAAACCCATCTCAAATCATAACTGCATTGTGATTTTAAAATGCAATATGTAAATATAAGAAACGATGAATATAAATGAATCCCTGTAGAAAATTTAATTTACCTACCTTTGTTAAACGTTGAAAGCAGCTGCGATTTCAAATGATCCATATTGTGACAAAAAGCTAAAGGAAGCTTCTTCGTATTCTGTGTTTTATCATCGTTGTCTGTGAATTCCAGATAAACTTCTTCATCAGTATAATACGCTAACTTGATATCAATTGCTTTTCCAACAAAAATGCATCGGGGTTCTGGCTGGCATTTTAATTTCAGGTGGCTTGCAACAAATTCCAGCAAACTTCCGACCGTAATGTAGTCTTTTCGAGTAGCCCAATATTCTTGACAACAACTGCAATTTTTACCATCTTTTTCACAAGATACACCTTCTGATCTTGCCTTTAAACCCTTGATGATGTACTTAGTGAAAAGACTTTCGTTTTCTTGAACCTGAGCGGATTCTTTACTTTCACATGCGTTGATTTGAATAATTGTTTTATCTGGAATATTTATTTGATCTGGAAAACAGCAGTCAAGCAGCAAGATGATCTTTTCTATCTTCGTTAGTGATGACAGCATTTCCTGAAAATATTTGACCGTCAATTTATCATCCTCTGAAGCAAGCTGAAAAAAGTTCTCCTCTTTGCTACATGTACCGCCATGACACGAGAAGTACACCAACAGTGTGTGAATATCCATTGCATTAATTTCCTCTATTGCTTGTTTCACTAGAGGTGTAAGCTTTTCATTCTTGGCTTCGCACCCAGGTTTCTCAAGTGCAACCATTTTAACATTTTCTGTACTGAAAGAAAAACAACAATAAATTCAATGAGCGCCGATCGAAACACAAAATTAAATTGTCTGCAACAATGTCCAAATTCATGAAATTAAGCAAAAAGAAAAACAACAAAAATGGGATATTCTTAATTAAATCAATAATTAAACGTTAGACATCATTCTTCTGGATGTCGCCATACCGAGGGCTGAACGGAAAACTGTCGTAACACACATTTTTTTCAAAAATCATATTTTTGCATTTTTGACATTCTTTACCACTAATACATACGTACAAAAAATCTTAGCACCATTTTCTTATATTAAGTCACATAAATATGATAGTTGCAAAAAAGTCGTATCTCAATCCCTATATTTTTAGAAATGGAAAACTGTCGTAACTTGAGTTACATACAGTTTTCCATAATGAGAGTTCATATTACATACAATGATCTTAATGGAAAACTATCGTATCTAAGATCATGAACTAATTTCATGAACAACTGATGATGTCACAATTGTGATATCATGATATCTGGAACTGTTTAACCTTCACAGTACAGAGTACTGAATACAATATTTTTTTTAGGGCTGAAGATGAGAAGTTTAGCAAACTTGTCTGAGAGTAACACTTAACCGAGGTTATGACTACAACAATTTTGTAATTTTAATTTCTCCGCATTGATTCGGAGTAAACTCTTGATTCTTGAAACTTAGATAACTAAATACACCAGTTTCACTTCTTTTTATGGTATTGGCATCCAAATACACAGTGTTTTCATAAACTAATGACATTTAATCGATCGAGATAGGGGTACAACTGAATGTCAAATAATCTTGTCTCCCCATACATTCAATCAGTGCTGTTATAAGTTACGTCCTTTGAAGGTCGTTGAGCACGCTACTTATGTACTAGGTTAATAGTACTAATAAAATTTCTTTTGTTTTAATATATCTGCCACTTTAAAGATGGGTGGTTTCAATATCCCATCCAATACAGTTTTGGATATTGTTCAATCACCTCAAGGATATATTTCCTGCTTTTTAAATTTTGTCTTTGGGATCCCCTGTCATAATTTCATTATGTTTAATTCCGCCCATTGTTTTCTTGTTTAGGGCAAACCCATTCTTTTATCTGGGGACCATAATATTATGCCGGTGAACTTGGAATGTTAGTAATCTGAAAATACCACATTGAAGGTTCCATCCCATGCATTTCATCGTTTGGGATGGATCAAAATTGTACTGTTTATTGATGTAAATATTGTGTTGCGCTCAACCCTGGGCGGTGTGGGTAGTAATATGCATTTCCATTACTGTCCATGAACAGGCTCAATCAAACCGAGTCTGCAATATTTTCATATTTGTCGTGTTCGGTGGCTTTCAAAGTTCCCTTTTCATCTTTTTCAATAGCTTTTGTGAGGAGGATAGATTGAAACCAGTCTAAAATGCAACAACATCTTTTACCTAACTGTTTCAAGCTATCGCTTCAACTAAATCAAACAAAATTGACAAAAATTATTAAAAAATCTTTGTTTAAATAAGAATACAGTGGTTCACGTCCAAGTGAAACATATCCGCAACAGGCGTTTTGTGCCTTTTTGATTTTACCCTTTCTTTAATCAAAATTATGGTTTTCAAAGGAATGTTGGAAGTTTAATGGTAATTTCATAAATAAAGTGAAAATGAGATATCGTGTTTTGTGCTAAGTTTGAAGATGATACTCAAATTTCGCACTGAGATTTTTTGGGGGTTATCAAGGCTGTTTCCTCTTTCCTACAAGTGTATTTTCTCCAAAATCATAATATTTCCCAATTCTTTTTTCATTTTTTTTTCTCCTTCTGATAAAATTATTTTTATTAAGACATATTTTTGTGGATTCAACCAACAGAATATCATTGCCTTGAATCGTTGCTTTTTTACCACTATACAGAAATACGGGCAAGAGCGGATTCAGAAGTTATTGTAAAAGCAAAGTAACCAAAATTTGAAAAGATACCTTACTATCCCAGTTTTGAAAATTGCACATATTTTCCCAATTGAAAAGACACATGCAAAATAAATTAAAGGCGTTTTTCTTTTAAGTACTTTATATGGACAGAAATTGGGATGAGGGTTTGTAGCGCAACCTTTTCCCATTTATTGCTTCATTAAGTGTTCTTTAAGTCATTAACACATGCCCAATTATGTCATTCCAGATAGCTTAAAACCTACCATAGAACCTACCTATTTATATCTTTCTGAGGTAAATTTCATTTCTAGAAGATGAATTTTTTATTTATCTATTTCGCGACAAGAATAATTGGCTCTGTGGCACAGACCAACAATTTTTTTCAGTCGGTTTAGTCATTTTGTATCTCTGAGGATTTTATAAAATTATCCTTGAATATAATTATGTTTATGATATTTATTAATTAATATATAAAGTTTACAATTGAATTGCTTTTGTGATTTGACCATGATCGCAAAGTTTTAGTACATTTGGCTCATCTGTCAATCAACACAGTTGTTACCGAATATAAACACAATAGGAAAAAAATAAATTTTGCCATAATTACTGTGGTATCATTATATTTAGCTGTGGTTTAATTTTCGCATATTTCGCGCTAGGGAATATGCGCGAAATCAAACCCAAGCTAAATCAAACCATTGAATATCCTGTCTTATTAGAAGAATACAAGTGCGTGAATTGAAGCCCTTGCGAAAATGTCACTTAAGTCATTTGAGCGAAATTTGATCCCCGCGAAATTAAATGATACAACAGTGATCAGACTACTCTGTTAGATTACTCCATGGGTATGCCTTACATCACACGAGCAAAAAGTGAAGATCTGGATCTACACCATTCGCTTATAGGTCAGAAATAACCTAATGATTCTAAAAGTGAAAATTTTAGATCCAAATAAGGCAGCACAGATGTGCCGGCTGATATGGAGCCATACACTGTTAGCCCATCACACCCAGCAATGAAAGGTACAACCATGGAGTAAAGTGTTGAGGGTTCCTTGCTTTCAGCTAAACACCCATTTATTTTGCCAAAAAGGGGTTAGTTTTCCATTACAATACCAATTCTGTCGCAATCATCGTATCAATAACAAAATCCATTAAATACTGGAAAAAAGCAATTTTTGCAAATAAAATTAAAAACAAAATGTACAAAAATAGCAATAAATTGTCTTTCAGTGAAACCATACTCATCAAAATTTTGCCTTATAGGTCATATTAATATCTGCTGTTTGAAAGAAAAAACTAGTTTTTTTTCTAGTCAAAATTAATTTCTAAAATATGAAACTTATCTGAATTTCTTTTCTCCGTCGAAAATATTCATAAATGGTTGAAAGTAAAAGACATTTTGCATTAGTTTCCAAAAATTTACTAAGACTTTCACAAACTTTCACAAACTTCATGTTTATCTATGGAAGTCAATATGCAAAACAAGTATACAGTTGAATTTTTAAATACCTACAGTTGAATCTGCCTTAGAAGACACATGTATTCAGCAGCCATCTGTCTTAAACAGACATCTTGTTATAATTTTTACCCGTCTTAAACAGCCACCCGAGTTAAATAGTCACTTTTTGTCACTCCCTTAAGTTTGACTGTATATAAAAAGAATACTATCAGATGTTAAACATTTGATTATACAAGAATTTTGCAAATAATAAATCCAGTATACCGCGTATAAATCAACAGTCTGCGTTGAAGTTAATTTACCTTAGTCGAAAGTTGACCAACATGCATCAAAATAACATTTTATAACCTATAAGTCATTAAAGGAAGTAAATAAAATACAATGGATACCAAAAAAGGTCCAAAGAAGGTATTAATATCACTTGTAATGTCAAAAGATGATAAGCTGTTTTGAGTTACGACAGTTTTCCATTAATATTAGTATCAGTATTTTAAACATTTCATATGTAAAACTGTCGTAAGTCAAAAATTATTTAATATTATCTCAAATATTTTTTTTCTCAAAACATTAGATTTTATTATAGTAAAATATTGATATTTTATGCCTATTTGTTAAATAAAAACTTAAGAAAAATATTCAAGTAACAAAATATACGGTTTTTTGCTTCTCCTGTAAACTTTTGAAAAAGTGAGTTACGACAGCTTTCCGTTCAGTCCTCGATACCTAATAGGAATGCTTCACTTTTTTTCTTTTTGATTGAAATACAAAGTACATGCATGCATGATTCTCATTTGTTTTGAATGTTATAGCAACACCGACACATCTTTAAGAATACCATTTAAGACAGCGTTATTTCTCAGAAATATATATGTTGTATTACAAAGTGAAAACGATATTAAATGAGTTTAAAAAAAATGATGTTTCTCTCCTTTCTATTTTTGAT
>JAZAYU010001570.1:0-25883 GCA_038501625.1 Corbicula japonica | reverse complement strand
AATATGCCGGCTGCTAGCACGTCAATTACGTGCCTGAATAAATTGAATATTTTTACATATAAGCCATGTAATAAGAAACCTTGCTTTTGAGATATAATTAAAATTCGTGAGTTCTTCTGTATTTGGAATATAATAAATTTACCTGACTTTTACAAATACCCATATCATCGTTATTAGCTTAACAGAACGTCATTTCTAGAAATGTTTAAATCAATTTCTTATAAACACATGTTATCGTGGAGCTGCTAATCAAATTAAATTTCCAAGAATAAAAAACTTACAACAAATCACTGACACATTAAAATCATGTATTGCACAGTATTTCCCCAAAAATTCATTTTTGAAATTTTAGGCAGTTTTCGACATTTGGGGTCCAAGCACAAAAAACTATTTTTATTCAATGTACATTGACCTTTAATAATTCAAAAACCTCGAAACCTATAAACTTCGAACTCTTAAAGACCGGTCCTGTCGTTTACTTTTTTAATTTCACCCCCAATATTTTGAACTTCGTTGCAATTAATTGCTAAATTATTATGATTGTTGTAAATGGAATTTTACTTCAAAACCATCGTACATGACAATAATGGGAATGCAAAAAGCTTAGTTGGAATGTGCCTGTTCATGGGCAGTAATGGAAGACTAATTTTGTCGCACTACTGGCGAATAACAATGATACCGATTATTAGCCATGTAACAAAGAACAAAGAACAATTTGAAAGTACTATTAAGTGCATACTTATTTATATGAAGCGGGTTAGTTTTAAATTGAAAAAAAAATTGTTTCTTTAAATGTGGTTTATTATTAATGTATAAATGTTTTAGTGTTTGATCTACTGACTACACTTGCTTGTGAAATGTTAACATTGTATTAGCAGTTACTGTATTGATACATCTATATACTATACACATTCTGGTGGAGTAGAATGAATCCAGAAAAAAATGAGTCTCTTTGTTTTCATCGTTCTGAAGTTTTTACTGTATTCTTTTGTTTTTACATAATACTTGAAGTATAAAATGATAGTGTCTCTAGCTGAGAGCGAACCCGCACCGTCACGGCGACAGCGCCTAGCCATGCAATTCCTGCGACGTAACCAACTGAGCTAACCGGGACAACGCCAAAAAACGCCAAAAAGGAACAATGGACATTTAATTATTTAATCTAACTATCTTCCTTTGGCCAAACTGCCATTGTTCAAAACAACTGAATTCGAAATTGTTCAGAGCACCGCCGAGTTCTGAATGTCGAATTACATGGGGAACTTTGAAAGCCAAAGAACACGACAAATATGAAAAATGCAAGCTTGGTTTGATTTAGCGAATATATAGGGGCAGTAATGAAAATTTATTAAAGTAAATAAAATTAATAGATAAAATTACTTCTCTACATAAAAAGCGTAGCCTGATCCGACTGCTCAGCTGTGCAGGATGGCTTAGCTCCACTATGGTTGCACATGCAACTTTTTAAAATAATTATATATTTTTTTAATATGGCTACTTCGGTATTACAATAAATGTAAGATGAATGGTGTATGAATCTAAATAATGTTTTCACAGCCGTTCATAACACGTTCAACGAAAATCAAACCGAATCATAAATAGCATGAAGAATATACTTAACAATGTTTGAGTTAACGAATGAATACCATATACAAAACAACAATACTTATCGTACCTGGCGATTATAAGTTTATTGACGTTAGCCATTGAAACTAAATGAATTGAAAATAAATACCACTGTTACATTTATTCTGAACTAATTAATAAAAAAACAAAAAGTTTCGATATTGAAATGTATAAGGGTTTTGAAGGGGAAAGATAATATCACCAATTAAGTTCGGCCAAACAAACTGGCACATTCAATTAGATACAAATATAAAATCAATATTTTGTGCACCATTAGGTCTACAGTCAACATTTACAGATCTGTTTAAAACAGGTTTTTTTTCATTGCTCTTAACTATTTTTGACCAGTTGAAATCCTTATCAGCCTCCATTTCAGATATGCATTCTTGATCAGACTCTACCGTTTCTGTTCCATTATGTTCGGTTATTTCTGACCAGGTAGTGACTACACTAAGTGTGCTTCCGTTCAGTATATTATGGATATATACTGTTCGCTTCTTGGTCAGAACTAATGTAATGACTTTAGAAGAAAACTGTGTAGATCCAGAACAGACTGCACAGATGTATGCGATGGTCTGTATCTAAACAGTGCTCTTTTAGAGTCATTAAAATCAGCCATATCCAAAGTTTAATGCATATTTGTTTCACTTTAGGACATAGGACATGGGAAAGACTGATGTAAATTAACACTTTATTGTTTGACAAAGATAAAAAGGCTGTGCGCAATTCTATACAAACCAGATAGAAAGAAACTGTGTGTTAAAGACGATCGCTTAACACGCCATTTTTAAAACTGTTTTTTTTTTATTTTAATAGAGTTGTGCATGCTGTTAGATACATACGCAAGGTAATTAAATAACTGTTTTAATGTTTAATGTTGGTTGAAGTCTGGGTGCCTTGTTGGTGATATGTTTTGCAAGAAATAAAAAGAACTCTGCAGCTTACACATAAAGCATATACATGTAAATATATTCTTTAACATGTAATGAACAGGTGTATTTAATAGAAATGTTTTAACGAGAATGTATATCAGAAATGTTTTCATCTGCACAAAAAGTTTAAGATTATTTGACATGTTTATTCTACATCATTTTCTTGGTTTAAAAATTTGTTTTATAAAAAACAAACTCGTGCAGCATATGATATTTTTATTTAATATGTTGAGAATAAAACGAAACTACATTCATTCACTTTCTTGAACATTAAATAACATGATTTTGTTGAAAAAGGCTTTATCACGGAAATTTTTCTCGATGGCTTTTGCTAAAAAATAAATATCTAATGTATAATGTTAATTTCATACACTGTTTAATAATGAGTTTCATATTATAAAATTAAAACAACATCCTTATTTTTGTCCCTACTCAGTAGGAAAATTCCAGATAACAGTGGTTGTTTTTTTTCCTTTTCAGCAATATTTATTTAAAATAATGCAAAGTTCATAAAAAATCTATCAACTTCAAAAATGTTTCCCTGCAAATACACAAAACAAATAACACTGTATAGTAATTGCACTAAACTAAAACATTAGAACTAAATCATTGGAATGATGCATTGTAATGATTTAGAATGTTATATACCCACATTCTCAGTGGGCCAAGGGTGGTTTCATACCTCTCCGTAAGTTGACTTGCATAAAATCTCATAATATTTAAAGGCTGTTACTGTATCAGATTCTAAGGCGACTGTTTCTTTGCAAAAATAGATTTGATATTTTTTAATCATAAGTACAACATAAACGAGTCAAATCCTATGTTGCAATATAAATACATTAGACAAACGAGCAGAAATCCCCGTTAGGGAGAGCCCAGACTCGAAAGTAAAACAAAACTAGTGAGTTCTCAGATTCCCCTAAGTCATTTTTGAGACAGTTTTAACAGATTGCAGAGATGAGAGTTTGGCTTCTATTCTTTGTTGATTTAATCTTGAAAGCGCAGTTTCTTGCACTTATCACTTATACACAAATATATACCAGACTAGGAATGTTGAGCAGTGTTCGGTTATCACTGTGCAAATTACAACAACATACACCTATAACTGAACAACAATAAAATTTACAATATGCCAACTTTTTCAACACAGTAGCAGATCTTGCACAAAAATATTTTTCATAAATTTATTCCAGGGGGTCTCATTTGTTAAGTTTTTCATACAGTAAAGTTACACTGAAAATAAAACAACATTTTAATATAAAATGTTTTTGCCATTGGAGACAAATAATATTTTGGTACACTGTTTCATATTACATACTCAAAAGTAAGAATACTTAAAAAATGTTGTTGTTGTTTTTTTGTTTATCAAAACTCTTTTAAAAAATAGATGTTAGAAAGAAATAACAAAAATTTAATTGCACTTAGTACATGAAACTATGAAAAAAGGAGATGATGTGCAATACTAGTATAAAATACATGATACATAAAATATAACAGAAAATTGGTTCGAGAAAATAATTAAATAAAAAACCCTGGTCCCAGCTTCAGGCTTATCAAGCTTTAAACTTATAAAAGTTGTCTCATCAAAAAATAAAATTGTTTGGTATAATTATCCTAACTGATCCCACATTCTAAAAAAGTTTCGAACATTGTTACAGTATTACAAACGATAATGCCGTATAACACTGTTTTACATTTGTTCATAACGAAATACAACACATTTAAAAACTTATACAAGAAGCATGACAAATGTCCCTGATTAATTGGACTTAAATGTAGAAAAGTGAAATATGCATATCAGGAATGGCCACATCCAGCCGACACAGCCTCCCCACACATCCAAAAAGTAGAGAGGAAAAGAACGCATGGTATAGCAATAATCAGTTTTAATATGGGCGCCACAAAAAATTAACGTTACTGCCTTGGAGCGAATCTTAGAGGGTGACACAAAAAGGAGAAACTGTGGTAAAAAGGAGATTATTGGTTACTACATTCTGCTTAAGAAAATCTGCAAAGATACCCTCCAGAAAAAATGTATTACCTCCCTTGAGAGTTTGCAAAGATACACTAAAGAAAAAATGTGTAACCACTTTGAGAGTTTGCAAAGATGCATTCCAGAAAAAATGTATTATCTCCTTTGGCAGTTTGCAAAGATACCCTCCAGAAAAAATGAATTATATCCCTTTAAAATTTGCAAAGATACCCTCCAGTAAAAAAATGTATTACCTCCCTTGAGAATTTGCAAAGATACACTCCAGAAAAAATGTATTTAATATATCCCTTTAAAATTTGCAAAGATACCCTCCAGAAAAAAATGTATTACCTCCCTTGAGAATTTGTATACCCTCCAGAAAAAAGGTTTTACCTCCCTTGAGAATTGGCAAAAATACCCTCCAGTAAAAAAATGTATTACCTCCCTTGAGAATTTGCAAAGACACCCTCCAGAAAAAATGTGTAACCTCCCTTGAGAGTTTGCAAAGATACACTCCAGAAAAGAAATGTGTAACCTCCTTTGAGAGTTTGCAAAGATGCAATCCAGAAAAAATGTATTACCTCCCTTGGCAGTTTGCAGAGAAACAATCCAAAATAGATATGTGTAACCATCGTAAAGAGTTGCAAAGATGCAATACAGAAAAGAAATGTGTTACCTCCCTGAAGAATTTGCAAATATATTTCCCAGAAAAGAAATGTATTACCTTCCTTGAGAGTTTGCAAAGATACACTCAAGAAAAAAAAGAATAACCTTCCTTGATAGTTTGCAAAGACACTCCAGAAAAGAAATGTGTTACCTCCCTTCAGAGTTCGCAAAGATACACTCCGGAATAAAATGTGTTACTTCCCTTCAGAAATTGCAAAGATGCATTCCAGAAAAAAAGTGTAACCTCCCTTGAGAGTTTGAAAAGATGCACCCTAAAAACAGATTTGTTAATTCTCTAAAAGGGTTGAAAATATATGCTCCAGAAGAGATTTGTTACCTCCATTGATCAGGGACATCAAAAAAATACTGTAACAATCTGCCTACAATTCCTTACCCTGATAAAGACAACAAATAAAATGAAAGCTGAGTAATAAATAGACTTAGTGTACATACAATAATATCACATAGAAAAATAACACAGAATTCAAAACAATACAAAAATAATAAATAAACTAAATTTACAAAAGGCATTTATCAATAATGTAAATAAAGAATCAAAGGTTATAAATTATATAAAACAATTTTTTGAAATAACATAGCTGTGTTTTTTTAACATTATCATCATTATAATGTAGTAATATTCGTAAAATTGAATGGATTTCGTTCTACCTCGACTCAATGGAATTTCGTTCAAATTGATAACAACAGAACACAAAAATCATTACAAATAACAAACCAGAGAATCAACATTATTGTTCATAGATTATATGTACTATCTGGAACTCTTATACAACATTAACAAAGGTATATAAAATAACATTTCAAAAGTTTCGGTATAATAAATATTTGATAACAATATATGGATTTTTACTGCATATTATATGGAATTGTGGAAGCAATAACGAAAGAATAATAAATTGTAAGAATTCTCATGTACATAGAAAGTGCAATCTCATCCTACTGCACAATTTTGTACGACGGCCTAGCTTCACTTTGCTCTCACATGCAAGTTTTGAAATGAATTTTATATAAATGAAATATGCCTACTTAGACATTAGACTTGGACATGTTCGCTCCAAGCTAGAGACACTATCAATTAAAATAAAAATGTTATATAAATGGTATACTATGCTCCATAATCACAATATACAAAATGTCTTCACAACCGTTCATAAAACTTTTACCGAAAAAGAAGTATTAAAAATCATACCAAATAATAAATAGCATGAAGAATACACTTATATTTTATTTAAAAAATTAATTACGCATACAAAACTACAATACTTCTTAAATATAAGAAAAAATTGCCTCTGGAATGTGAGTCACATACTAACTCCAAAATCAAAATAAAAAGACATGTTTAAGTTAACAAAGTTTCAAATCAAGTAATGACTTAGCCATGCTCTTATGAAAATGTTACATAATTATCCCTTCACTTCATGTAGAGGTTAATGGCATGTACAACCATTGTAGATTAATATCGGCCAGCATATCCATGCCGTCAGATCTTGCTCTACACTGATTTCTTTTAAAAAAAATATCCTTATGAAAACTGGAGTACATGCCATTGGAGTATAACTAGTTTTTGACATTGTGAATTTTTTATTGAACAATTGTTGTGCAAGATAGCAACAAATCTGCTTAAATATTAATGACAGATTCAGTGAATAAATAATCTCAAAATACATAACAATCAACAGTGTTTTAACAAAGTTACAGAGAAATGTGAAACAATATATCAATTCTTGAAATGACGTCATAAACTTGAGCAGCCATTACTTCTTATGCATTTCATGGTAAAAATATCATTATGCTCTCAAAAAGTGTAACACTCACTTTTTACTTATGAGAAATAAGTTCTTTCTAAATATTGTAACAACTAAAATGTAAAAAATGACGGAAGATACATGTACCTTTTCCCTTGAATAGCTCGATTTCAGTAAAGCATTTTAACAATTATTTAAAGGAATATTATATTTGTAGAATAGAGCTAATGTCCCATGTGTGACTAGAGTAGACCAGCCTGCGCATCCATGAAGCCTGATTATGATCTTCACTGCCCCTTCTTTCCTTCTTGGTCACACATAACCTAATGAATCTAAATTGAATAGCGTAGATCCTGATCAGATGACAAGAATCTGCAGGCTGATCTGTGCCCAAGATCATAAAACTAAATCTGGAGATCAGTCTCAAATCTCAAGCATCTGATTGGCTGAAATGGCAACCAGTCGCCATTTCAGCCAATCAGATCCTTAAGATTTGAGACTGATCTCAAAACTTAGTTTTATGATCTTGGGCCCTGGATCTGCACTTTCGGGTTGCACATGGGAGATTAGCTGTATCTTTTAGTCTTTATAGGGCTAAAAGATAATAATAATAATAATAATAATTATAATAATAATAATAATAATAATAAAATCAAAGATAATCAGAAACCAGCAGTCAATCCACCTTTTCTAAAATCACTGTTTGCATATAGGTATTCGCCATTTCGAGTGATACCCTGAACTATAGATTTGGTGGCTTCAACCATTGTAACATTGTGGTCTTTTGCTTTTAATCCATCAATGACGTCCTGAAAGATAGTATAAACTTTTAAGGTATGTATCAGGGTTTAAACTTAAAATTTAACAAAAATTCAGACTTTGAGCATTAACTGGGTTTTACATAAAATTATTTTAGTTGAATTAAAGACATTTATATCAGAGACCTTTAGTACAATTGGACATAACTATAATCGCATGATTTTTTTCTGAATATTGGCTAACCTGAATTCCAAGTAAAGATACACAAACAATGTTTAGCTGTCACTGAAAGGTCTAAAGACAATTCCACCTTATCCTCTGGAAGTATGACAACAGTGGAAGTTCAGTCTTATTTATACACACCCTTTTTGTTGTGACTTGCTAATTCAAACTCATGACCACTTGATTGGGAATCCAACAAATTACCACCGAACCGTCTTGCTACAGTTTGGCTGCATGAGGAGGCTCTGTTTTCTGGGCGTGTCCCTGGTATGCATATTTAATTGTTTTGCTAGCTCTCTGACAGGGTACGGCAATACACCTGTCAAAATAACCCTGAACAGTAACAGTTAATGTTCTGACTAACCTGGTCAAATCCTCTTTCATAAGAAATCTCCTGAGGAAGCAGCTGATGATGAAGGCGTAAGGCACTTATTGCTTGTTCTATGTTCTCACCAAACCACAGCACACGAGCTGCCACCTACATTCAAGTAGACAATATAATATTATACTACTCAAAATGTGATCATGGCCACTTTTGTAGTCCATAATTATTATTGTTGTGGTTAACATTTTAAACAGTTTAAAATACATTAAGTTTTTTTGTGGTGTGTATATAATAAAACTGATGAATTAGTCAAAACTGAGCATGGAAACCTGTCTCAAATCTCAAGCATCTGATTGGCTGAAATGCTTGAGATTTGAGACTGGTTTCCAATCTCAGTTTTATAACCTTTGGCACTGAGTTTAATTGTTAAACTGAAAGAAGAGGGCATACATAAAGACAACAAAAGTGACCCTTCCCAAATTTTAAATGTAGTATATTATATATTACATTTATTATATGTACTTTCCTGCAGGTTAAAAATGTAATAATTATTAATACCACTTAAGTCCCATATGCAGCCAGCATAGATTCTTATAATATATTTAGTCTGATCTAGATCTACGCTTTTTTCATCTTTTAAATTATTACTTGCATATTATAATTCTTTTTTTTTCACTTGAACTTAACATATTATAGCAAGTTGTACAATTCAGCTAGGAGAATATGATTAAAATGATTATATTAGCTTTAGTTTTATTTAATTTCATTTTTTCAATACAAATAAACAAATATTGAAAAATAATTGCTTGTAAAGGTTGGGTAACTTGTGCCGCTTAACTTTTTACTCCCTATATAGATGTACAAACTTGTTCGCATATTCGAACAGTGAAGATCCAGTTCAGCCAGCACATCCATACCATCTGATCAGGATCTAAACTGTTTGCTTGTTGGGCAGAAATTTACCAAATGAATCCAAAACCAAATGGTGTAGATCCTGACAAGATGGCACAGATGTTTCGGCTAATATGAATCTACAATGGTCACCCATTTGATAAAGGCATATTTGTAAAGTGTTAATATTTTCTATTTATTACGTACATAGAACATTTCCTTTGTACATGTATTACTTACATAAGCTGTTGCAGTAGTTATCCTTGATCCGCCAGCAGCGCCAACTACCAGCCTCACATCCCGATTATCATCTACAAATATTGCAGGACACATTGACGATAGGGGGCGCTTTCCTGGTTTGATCTTATTGGCTGGCGAAGGGTATAAACCAAAATCGTTAGGCTGATTAGATGTAGCAAAATCATCCATTTCATTGTTGTAAACTATCCCTGTTTTTGATCCAAACACCTTAGAGCCAAACCTGAAAAGTTATTAAGTTAAAATATTTTTAAAGGAGCCGCACACTGACAACAAGGATACCGCAGTGAGCAAAAAACACACAGAACATTAAATAACCCTTAGCATGCTTGTAGATTCAAAAGACCAGAAAAATAAAAAAGAAGGCCCAGATATTTCTGCAGTCTGATCAGTGTCTTCACAGCTGCTTGAAGACCTGGGCCCAAGGTTATAAAACTGAGCATGGATACCAGTCTCAAATCTCAAGCATCTGATTGGCTGAAATGGCAACCAGTCAATAAAACTGATACTGTTACCACAAATAACAAACATACATCTACGTCTTAGAAGTTATACAGTCAACCCCCGGATATTTATACCACCTCTTAGATTTGCCAAAAGTATGGGTAGTCTGAATTACGGGTGGTTTTAATTTAAGGGTGGAAAATAAAGCAAAACAGTATAAAGGGACTATAAAATAATCATCTCACTAACAAGGTGGTCAAAATTTAGTGTTGCTCTTGGTAATGGGTATTACTGTAATACATTGGCGTGGGGTATTTCGTTAATACATTAAATGATCAAGAATAGAATACCTTGTATTCACAGTACTTGTTACTGAAACTGCATTCCCGTCTTTATCCACCACAGAAAGATGTGCTGTGCTTGTTTTATTCTTGTCATAATATGTGGGTCCATAGTATTGATACGGGTGTGTTTGATTGTCCCAAATAAGTGACCGAATCGAATCTGCATAGGCTCTGTCTGTCAGATTAGCAATTAACTGTAAAAAGACATTATCAAATTTGCATTGTCTTTATCGTCTTATTATACCGTTACCGAAGTTTTAGTTTTGGACAGCTATCACATTACCCAAGCCGAAGGCAAAGAAACTGTTACCTGTGTCATTCCATTGATAAAATAGGGTTAGGACATTGGTTGCAAATCATAATAGATCATTAGTTCTTTTGCTTAGAATCGATTGCCATTTCTGATGTTATTTCACCGTTTATAATTGATATAATTAAAAATCAACTCAATGTTATGTTTAAAATCTTTTTGGATTAGTAGCTTACAAAATACCCCTAATGTTTTTTTCTTGCTGCTGCTTTTTACTTTCCTCCATACAAACACCTTTATTGCATGGGCAAACACTTTTGATCAAGATCAGCTGGCACCTCCGTGCCATCTGATCAGGATCTAAACTGTTTGCTTTTTGATTTGTTATTTCTGACCAAAATGTGACCAGTGCATATTCTGATCAGACGGCACTGATGTTCCAACTGATCTTGATCTACACTGGTCGCACATGCATAAAAATGGGTATATATGGAGGAAACGGTTAAAAGACAAAATAATTGATTATTAGAGAAAACAGAAGATTATCAGCATTAAGTAGTGTTTAAGCACTGCTTACTGATCATTGGCACATCATTACTCTGTATGCTTTTATATCATTTCAATTACCCGAGTCACATTGGGCCAAAATTTAACATCCGCAAGCTCTGTACGTTTGGCATATGCAAATTTGAACGCTTCAACTATTCTGTGATATATCAGAATCTGTCCGTCTTTAGTTTTAACATCTTCTGGAGTGACTTTGTAACCTGAAATGATGCATAGATTTGTACATAATAAATACAGGTTTATTTTACCCTTTACTCCATGTATATGACTTTTTTGGATGGGCGATTTGTGTAAATCCAGATCAGCTGGCACATCTGTGCAGCCTGATCAGGATCTACACTATTCACTTTTAGATTCAATATTTTATCTGCAACCAAGAAGGAACAGTTTAAAACCTGATCAGATGGCAAGTACGTGCAAGCTGATTAGGATCTACACTGTTTGGGTATTTGATTATAAGTATCATTCACATGTGTTGGGTAAAGATCTCGTGATCCAACCCGAGTGAAATATGCACAAGGGTGGTAACGAGGCTCTGCCGAGTTACCGCCTAAGTGCATATTTCACGAGGGCTGGATAACGCACGATCTTTACCCAACATAAGTGAATGATACTTTTTATTGCATGCCGTATTTATTTTGTGCATTTTGGTATATTTTCCTGTAATTTTCTCTTTGCACTACTTTTTTTATAGTAGCGGAGCGATATACGCAACATTTCATTGTTCATTCATAACTGCATAAGACGTCCTGACGTCATGTAAGGCGCGTGACTCATTCTACATGGGGGGTGTAGGATTATAAGTATCATGCATGAGTGTGAGGTGAAGATGGAAAAATCTGTCACCGAGGGTTAACTGTTTTGCGGGAACGAGGCTCTGCCGAGTTCCCGCCAAAACAGTTCACCCGAGGTGACAGATTTTTCTATCTTTACCGAATGTCTCGTGCAAGATACTTTTTCTTGCATACCTTTTTTTATTTATAACATTTCTGTGTATGTAGACAAACTAATTTATTTTCCTTATGTTCAAATATTGACATTGACGTAAACCTTTTTTTACAATGACATCACTAACTTGAATATATTACGTCAGATACTTGAAGACGTGACGTCACTCACGTGACTCATTCTACACGGGGGGTGTAGGATCGAAATTTCCTACACGGGTGAAAACACCGGATGACCTGATCTGGTATGCAAGAAAAAAATTTCCTACACGGGTGAAAACACCGGATGACCTGATCTGGTATGCAACAAAAAATCTATTATATGGAGTAAAGGATTAACAGGGAACAGCAATTACTAAGCAACTAATTTCCAAAAAAAAAATCAGCTATACACTTTATCCATTTATATACACAAGTGATATTTTCTTAAATTTTTGAGCTTTTTATTTTAACCCTGTAATCCATATATCGTCACCTTAGTGCAATAACGGTATATCTCCTTCATATTTTAATTGTACTTATACCTTTATTGCACTGAGGTGACGATATACAGGTTTTATGGCATGTGCGAACAGTGTAAATCCAGATTAGCACATCTGTGCTATCTGATCAGGATCTGCACCATCTGCTTCTTGGTCAGATAACCTAATGAATCTAAAACAAACAGTGTAGATCCTGATCTATTTCAACAAACCACTGTCAATTAAATGTGCCATGTCATGTTAAAATGTGACTCTTCGGGAAAATTACTTCATAAAGTTTAAATTGCTAGTCAGGCATTTCATGGGAATAAATGTACAATACTAGTGTCGAAAGGAAAAAAGATAAAAGTAAAAACAAATTAAGCAGTTACCATCCAGTATATTGAGGATAAACATTAGAATGGCACCACTCGAGGGCGATGCAGGAGCGTATATAGTGTAGTTGTTGCTCAATGTCACTTTCAATGCTCTTTCAAGCCTAATTTCATACTGCTGTAAATCTTCCGCAGTGATGATGGCCCCTGAAACAATCATAAAGACATTTATTTGCAAAAAGGACTAAACAGCTGCCATGATTTCTGCCACTGACTTAATGCTTCACCCCGTATCTTAGCTTCTCTCCATATATCCAGGTTTTATCATGTGTGTGGTCAGTATAGATCAAGCACATCCATCAGGATCTAAACTGTTCACTTCCTGGTCAAAAGTCATTATGTGAATTAAATGACAAACAGTGCAGATCCTGATCAGATGATAAGAAGGTGCTGTGGATGATCTGGATCTACACAGTTTGCTGTTGGATATGAGCCATATCCCATGGAGTAATGAGATAACACTGCAATCTTCTGCTTATTCTCTACAGTAAATGCTTTACTCCTTGTATATGGGTTCTATCCCATCTGTGACAAGAGAATATTGAGACTTGTGCCCAAGGTTATAAAACTGAGCATGGAAACCAGTCTCAAATCTCAAGCATCAAGAAGTGAAGTCAGTACTCATAAGATAGATTTGGTTCCAATCTTACAAATATCTAACAATTGATTGGTCAGTTTGAAGACTAATCGTAATTTCATCCAATAGGCTGCTACGCCAAACAACTGTTCAACTGAGTTTCTTGGGTAAAATATGTATTGTGAAAGTTTACCCTTCACTCCATATATACATGTTTAATAACATGTGCAACCAGTGCCCAAGGTTATAAAGCTGAGCATGGAAACCAGTCTCAAATCTCAAGCATCTGATTGGCTGAAATGGCGACTGGTCGCCATTTCAGCCAATCAGATGCTTGAGATTTGAGACTGGTTTCCAAACTCAGCTTTATAACCTTCAACCCAGTGTAAATCCAGATCAGCCATCACATTTATGCTGTCTAATCTATATCTACACTGAGCGATTCTAGGTCAGAAATAACATCTTAAATGAATCTAAAAGCATAAAATGTTGATCATGATTAGACAGCATGGATGTGCTGGCTAATCTTGATCTACACTGGGCAATTCTAGGTCAGAAATAACATCTTAAATGAATCTAAAAGCATAAAATGTTGATCATGATTAGACAGCATGGATGTGCTGGCTAATCTTGATCTACACTGACTGTTTGCCATGGGATAACAGCCATATCCCATTGGGTTAAGTGTTTACATTCTTACCTCCACTTTGAAGCTCTTCCAGAATATCTGATGTCAGGTTTCCACTATAGAAAGCATCTGGTCCTTCTCGTGCTATGGTATCCAGGGTCTTAGACAACTTGGTTAACTTTATAATCTCCCCTTCTTTGTAGTAATCACCAGTCTCGCGGTTTTTGTATGTTGCCCTAAAGTAAAGATGCAAATGTTTTTGTTAAAAATGGGTACTTAGCTGTGAATGTACAAGAAACCAGCAAAACAAAATGTTTTATTGCATGAGCAAACAGTGAAGATCCAGATCAGCATGCACATCCATGCAATCAGATCAGAATTTACACCATTGGCATCTTGGTTTTTTTGTCTTCAGGAATAACCTTATAAATCAAAAAGCAAACAGGGAAGATCCTTATCAGACAGCATCTGGATCAACCAGCTGATAGTGATCTTTTCCTACGATATACCAGCAAAAGATATTTATCTTGAATATTTGGCTATATTGAGCAACAACTTACATAAATTCAGGGAAGTGTGTGATATTCTTTCCATATTCAGCTAGTAGGTCATTAATTGCACTTTCAAGAGACTTTGGAACCTTGAAGCCCTCAGATGCCATGGTTACTGCTGGCTGGAAAACCTGCTCCCATGATAATGTTCCAAAACGTTCCAATGCTTTCTGGTAACCACGAATCTCTCCGGGGACAGCTACTGCCAAACCTCCTGAAATATTCAACGATTAACCAATTATTCTATATATACATGGGTTTGATTAAATTTGCGACAGTATAGATCCAGATAAGCTGGCACATCCATGCCATCTGATCTGGATCTACACTGTTTGCTTCCTAGTCAGAAATAACTAATGAATCACAAAGCATCCAGTGTAGATCCTGATCAGGTGGCATAAATGTTCTGGATGATGTGGATCTACACTCTTGGGCTGAGGACGACAGCCATATCCCACACAGTAAAGGACTATGCTCAGAGAATGCCACAAATTCATCAAGCCCAAAGAACATAGATTTGTGAACTGTGTAGATCAGTATACACTTTCAGGGCTTTCCCCAGGCAATTATGGCATACCGGCGCCGGGATGCCTTAATTTCTCAAGTAACATTTGCGGGAAGCTTATAATGCGCCGGTATGCCATAAATCCTGGCCGGGATGCTTTAAAATTCAATAAACAAGGTCAATAAACATGTCAAATTACGAAACTTTATCGCCAATTTCAAGCGTTTCTCTGATATTGTTAAGCATCTGCTGTACTAATGTATTTGTAAGATGCACCCCATCAACCATGTGAAAATATTTTGCACGAATAAGCATGTCAAGCATTGGATGCCAGGATGCCTTAACATTTTTCTGGGGAAGGCCCTGACTTTGATGCACTCTTATCAATAGGTCTGCAAAGAATACTTTTCAAAAGTTCCTATTAAATTTTAAGCAATCTGAAAAGTGAACGATGAACTTCCAGCATAACTTCAGAGATAACACAGACTTTATGCATTACCCATGTCACAACAAAATATAATATCACTGTAATAATACAAATTACACAGGCAATGCCTTAGTATTTCTAGCAATCTTTTATTTTTACATGGATGGTAATATTAAACTTGGAGATTGTCTGTCAGGCTTACACCTAATGTAGTGGTACTTTAACTTTTAGGTGATTCATGTGATATTTTTATGTTTCTAACTTTAATAAATGTTTTTTTATTTATTTATTGTTTTTGATTATATAATTTTAATAAATGCTACATTAATTTCAGTATTCTTATGGATTGAGAGTGTTATTTGAGACTTGGGCCCCCAAGACAAAGATGTATTTATATATTGTTTATTTACCAGTGGTTGAGCTAGTGTTTTTAGGATAAAACATGTCTTCTGTTGAACGAAGTGGTGCCATTTCTCGAGCATCAATAGTCCAACTTTCACCTGTGCTCCTAAACAGAGAGAAAAAACACATATGAACAGACCTCATGCAAGAGAAAGTTCAAGGATTTTTAAATTAAGTTTTCAGAGGTTATGCTTAGTTCAACATAATCATGCCAATAATTTAAATCAATGTGTTTATAATTTCACATATTTTATTAACCCTTTACTCCATAGATATACCTTTATGTGAGGGCAAACAGAGTAGATCCAGATCAGCTGGAACATCTGTGAAATATAAACTCGATCTGCACTGTCATTTTTGGGGTCAGAAATAACTTAATGAATAAGAAAGCGAACAATCTATATCCTGATCAGAGAGCATGGATGTGTTGGCTGATCTGGATCTACAATGTTGGGCTATGGAAGAATTGGTTAACGATCACTATTCTTGTATTTGTTCAGTTTCTCTGAGAATTAAAAACAACAATAGTTTACAACCTCAAGGTTACCCAAGTCATTTACTTAACCAGAAGTAAACAATTTACTAACCTGTTATATATGGTCATAAAGAATCCACCACCTATGCCCATACTTTGTGGATCTGCAAGTCCCATACACAGCAATGAGGCTATAGCTGCATCAACAGCATTCCCACCTGATTTCTCCATGATGTCACTGAAGTTGAAACAGGTGTTAAAGAATTTTCTTCTCATCAGTCAAACAAACTTTACTCTGAATTTTGCTCAGTCAGTTAACATTAATTAAAGACCTTCTTAACTCTTTACTCCATTGATAAGACAATCACATATATGCGACCATTGTTGAGCCAGATCAGCCTACACATTTGTGCAATCTGATCTTGACCCAACTGTTCACTTTCTGATAAGAAAACACTTAATAAATATGAAAGAAATGAAGTGTAGACTCTTATCAGACAGCACAGCTGTGCAGGCTGTTCTGGATGCAAATTGTCACACATGTACCCATCGAATAAGGCAATAGAAAATTAATTCCTAGATTATCATCCATTTTGGGAAAAAATAGGGTGGGTGGGTGGGATTTTATTTTTTATTTATCATTCTCACAGTTTATAACAACACTCGTGTAGTGCAAAGATAAATTAGCATCTAGCCGACTATGAATTGCTGATTCACATTTAAATGTTTCATACTGTGTTTTTGTACTCGACAGATTTGTACTCCTAATGTAAATTTTTGATGTACGCCTTTTTTTCAAAATAGCAATGTTCGGACGAAGTGATTTTCCCGGGAATGGAGGGGATGAGAATCTAGGAATTAAATTTTCTATTGCTTAAAGGGTTAACTGATTCAAATTGAATGAAGAATAAGTCTCAATCTCTTACAAAAATCTAGGGTAAAAGAGTTACCCTTAAAATTACCTTCCAATTTGTGAGCACTGTGTCACATCTGAGGCAACAGCCGCATGTTTGTATTTTCCAAGACGGGAAGAGTGACCTCCCCCGCCTGACTTCCTTGTGCTGTATGTTCCAAAGAAAAGACCAACTGCTATCACCAGAATCAGCAACACACCACAGCTTATCCACAGGCATACACGGATCCTAAAACCACAAAACACAGGACCTGTAGCTTTTGATATTTAATATCGGCATGATAATTATTAAATTTGATCAAACCGTTAAACTGTCCCAAATGAATTCTCTTTCATGAAATCTTTGATCTGACCCTGTCCTTGTTTCAGGGCATCAAACTCAGCAAATCATTAAGAAAAGGTAGAGGTGATAGATTGGTAATACAGAGGTGTGTTATTCAAATCATGGCCGAGGCTGCTTTTTCTGACCCAAATTTGCCACAATTACATATTTAAATTTAAAGATTAAAAAAACCCACTTGTGTCGTTTCCTTCGTAATCTTGCTGCAGCTTGTAGATCATCCTCATCATAACAAACAAAGTTGGCTTCTTCATCGTCTGCTAATAACAAGGGCCGACGTTGATCCTGGTAGCCAGCGAAAGCCATTTTTGAAATGAGTGTTTTCAGATCCTTTTTAAAATTAATAGTCCTGTCAGTTTAAAATATGGAACATTTTAAGTGGAAAAAATTAGGACGAGAGTTTCTGCTGTTGTTGTTGTTAGATCAATTTGGCGAGCTTGGTTATCAACAGTAACGAAAGTGGAACTTTGTTCTTTCTGGTCTGTTCTCAAATGTAATCGAACATTTCTCAGATTACCAGAAAATAAAGTTACTGCGCAATAAAATAAGGAATATATATGTTGGAAGAGAATTCATCATCGTCATCATCACAGTTATGTGTTGCAAAAAATTCCTATGGTTGCAGTGGGTTATCAAGTAGGATGAAATGCGATGAACTTATGTTTCTTTATCCTTAATCGTATCTCATCGAACCAAGTGTATTTTATGCTATTGAAAAATTATTTATGTTGGCGCTAACTGTGGTTAGTGTTGTTCGAGAATTTTCAAGTATCAATTGAGTGTATTTCAAATACCAACGATTCTGGGCTGAGATTACTTGTCAAAGTTGTTACATAGGGTCATATGAACTCACTGGTCATCTGTTGTTTTATAGGGTCATTTGTAGTTATATACGCCTTTCCAAAAAACAGTTTCGCAGTCCTGTACGAGTTACTTCCCGCGACCGAAAATCAATCCAAAACGAGGCTCTGCAGGATAGCTGAACGATCGGGCAATTGGCTGAAGCACATAATAGTTAACCTTATCCGCTATATTGAGGGTCTGCGTACGTCGCCGGTGGTGAAAAAATAAGTTGCTGGTCTGTTATTCTAGCCAGACTTTTTTATGTTTACTATTTGTTAGATATTTAGATTTTTAATGATTTAAGAACATGTACCATTCTTGTTGATAGTAGGCAGTATGAAACGCAATTTGGACAAACATAAGCATTAATTTTACCAATTATGTACAACAATTTCTTCTTAAGATCTTTTCTGCTGAAAATATATTTTACTGGTGTAAATTGCTAAGGCTAGTAATGCGCTATTATCCGGAAATCTTGATATGTCAACATCTGGTTACATGATCTGTAGACAAAAAATACAATCTGAATTTATTTAATTGATACTTACACATTTGATCAATAGAATTGTCATAAACATTTAAGGCGTTTATCGTCAACGAATAAATAACTTGAATATTTAAAATGTTACGTATACTTCACAACCAAATATGATTGAGTCTGTCTTGAAATAAAACAGGATCGGTAATCTGACTGTTTGTTGTAGAAGTATCAATCGTAGAATAAAATCCAAGGATTTAGATGCCGGCTTCCAAAAAGATGGGGATATTTATATCACAATATGGTTGCATATCCAATTTAGATTTCTTAGGTTTGACAGATTGTAATCTTGGCATAAAAGCCCAAACTCTTAATTAAACATATATAAAATGTTTTGACAAGATTTGTGTCTTATTGACGGCTTTTGTTTCTATAACGTGTCGTAATGTTGATTAAGAATCCATTTAAGTGCTAAATCAAATACATTTGCTGGCCCATCCAGTAGTTAAAGGACTCCGAAATACTTAAGAATTGGGAGATAGATACCTTGCAAATAGAAATTACACGATCTCTATTGGTCAATGGTATCTGCCCCTTTAAGTAATTGACAGATGACCCCATGTGCGAGACAGTTTGACATGTTTATGGCATGCCGCCTTCAAAATCAATCGCCGCCGACATAATCACAACATGATGTCAGTAGTTGAATAGACACGCTAATCCGGAAACGAGACTCAATTAAGCCGTGAAGAGACTGCGACTGTCTGTTAGTTCAAGTCGTTTAGTGTTTAATGCGAGGAATAATGAATTGACACTTTTATACAGAAACCTGATTGTTTTATAAATTATTTTCAAAAATATCATGACGCTGATGTATTATTATTAATTCAACAAGAAAATATATTTTTCAAAAAAGAATTTTATGATAAAAAAGAAAGTTGTAGGTACATATTCCCTATTACGTTATTACAGCGAGCAATCATTTTTCCTGTAAAGCAGTCACGTGACTGGACAGGGGAGGTAACCAAATAAATTCATCGTATGTTCTTACTGTTAATCAATTGTTATAAAGTGTCGCACGTACTCACTATTAATCTGTTCAATTCATAATCATCATCATCATAAAGGCTTCGTATCATCATCATCATCATCATCATCATCATCATCATCATCATCATCATCATCATCATCATCGTCGTCGTCGTAGTCGTCGTCGTCATCACCATCATCATCATGGTCATCATCATCATCATCATCATGGTCATCATCATCATCATCATCATCATCATCATCATGGTCATCATCATCATCATCATCGTCGTCGTCGTCATCGTCGTCACTACTACAACTACCACTAGCATCAAAGTCGTTTACACAACAAGTCTTAGAACGAAAATTTGATGAACAATATCAACATCTTGGCATGACAAAATACACATTTTTAAGATAGTTTTGGAAGGCATGAATTGCATAATTTAAGATGGAGACGGTATGGAAATGTATCAAAGGCTTGTCGATATTTTTGTTACAAGACAAGTAGGGCAAATATGTGATGAATACACTCTGACGAAACACGCTAATTCCACACCCGTCAACCGGCAGATCCAGGTGCGGATGGCAGATCGAGGAGCAGACACGGTAAGTTTTTGACTATTTGACAGCGGTGTAAGTAGTTTTCGTTTTCGCTAGTTTTTGTTTAAACTTGGAAAAATATCGACTGACTTTAAAAGCGAAATGAATTCATACGTATGTAAACATTTATAAAGAGTTTTGATCTCTAGCAGTGATATCAACATTAGCTCATTCCTGTCAATGTATACGCATATAACTGGTATAAATAAGCAGTCACGTGACACACTGTTTACAGACAAAACTTTGTTTTGGAAGAATAACTGGTATACGAGGGGTCACGGAAAGGTCGTAGAATGTGTAAATATCTCCATTGTCTTTCATTGTTTTTCTTTACAATTTTGCTCATGCATACCTGCATTTGTCCATAATGTTGTCCCTAAACAAGGAGAACGAGTTATAATTATGTTTGGACATATTGGTAACCTTAGCAACCTAGATTACGTGTCACGGCGCAGTCCACAATATAATATAAATAAAAATGGTTACAAAAATGTAAACTTCATAAACGTCATTTAACCTAACGCAAGAACGGCGCGACAACGCCAGGTGATAAGATGACTTCGTAATGACAGTTGATGAAAAATTCAAAACATTGACGCCGTCGTAACGGAAACCATGGCAGTTTCTTTACAGTTTGTGACATCCCCTGCTGAAAAGTTATGACGTCGACAGGTGACGTTGAATTAGGGAGTGTTGTGAAATTCTGGGTTGCTTTAAATAAATCATAGTCTAGATTCTGAAGCTGAAAATTTTGTCGAGGTAGGGCCGACAAGATATACTTTTTATTTTACGATTTTATTGAAGTTTATGGTATGTCTCAATGAAATTAGGTGGCCTGCAAAAATTATTTTATTGCGAACCCTGAAAAAATAAGGGAGATAACTCTGATGTAGAATTATAAGTTAACTTTAAAATATTTAGATATAATGGCGAGTTGCATTGATATCAGTCCAAATTTTAGTATCGACATTAGTTTTTATATGATCTAGCAACCATTATTTATTTAAGATGTATTATTAGCACATAATATTGGACTAATATGTTATTTAAGACATTTTTGTTGGTAAAATATACAAAGGAAAGACAACTATTTACGATTTTCCCTATTTTATGAGTTAAGAAAATTATCTGTTCATATCACTTGTAAATCTTTATAAAGATATTTCACATAACTCTTCTAAACATTACATGTTTTAGAAGACATTTTATATTGAAGAATATGCGTTATTGATGATAAAACCTTGAAATTGTGTATACAATTACCCCACCCACACCATTATAGCAAGTATTCTTTTAATAAAACCTTAAATGGATAATCAACACATTTTGTGTTAGTTTATTTTGTTATTTACAATGTATATAGAGTATGATATACTTCAGTTATTTTGTTATTTACAATGTATATAGAGTATGATCTACTTCAGTTAAAGAAGCAAACCGGAAAGGAAATGCTTTGTAAAACACCAAATAAAAGGAGTTAATTCAAGAAAATATAATAATATTTTCTAATATGATAATTTGGTGACACATTTTGTCGAAGTTTAGATGTCTCTCCAATAGATCTGTTTTATTCTTTACATGTTTTAATGTCTTCTACTTCTTGGAAGTAATCCCCCATACTCATAAAAAGGCACTTCTTAAATAATAGCATCAACACATTTGTATTCTAATATTATTTGAACATCCTAACAAGTTATGCAAATTAGAGTGCCTGTTGTATTTTTTGTACAGTCACATAATGACGTATAACAGCATAATGGTAAATTAGCCAGTTCATTAACTGAATGCAGATGGTAACTAATTTCTTGAAAAAAAGTGAAGTCATTAAACATTAGATAAATATTACTGTTATTTTGAAACACATGTTTAATGAAGATTTTTCAGATGTTTTGTCTTAAGTTAACTTTTACTAAATTACAGGAACATTGCGGGTATGTATCTTTAAATAATGAAATACAATGAGATCTGGCAATTTCCTTCAGGAAACAGTTTTCAACTTCATTACATATGGTTGCATTGAGAAATGATAAGTTCCCATATTGAGGGTTGCACTAATCTTAGAATAAGTCTGGGTAATTCTGTTTCATATTGAAAGGTGCGCAACATTTAAGAAGCTAGGCATAACTTTATAAAAGTCTATACATTGTTATCACCTCATCATGCGAAAACAGAAGTAAGATTACAATCTTGTTGGTTGTAAGTAAAACATAATATTGTATTGCTGTAAATGTTTTCATTTTTACATATTTTGAAATAGAATGGCACATTTTGAAATTTATAGCTTAAACTAGTAAAGGAAAGAGTAAAATCCCAAACATTGCAAGTCTTTTAAGGATAGTAAGTAAAGTAGTTTTCCTGTATATGTTAAAATATACATGTATATATTGTTTGAGCTTAGAGAAATAGGACTGCTTTTGTAAAATGGAGAAACAGTCACTTTTGGATGCTAGCCTTGCCCCAATATAGAACGAGGGAGTCTTATAAACGCTAGCAGTCATTAAAATATGACACGGTCTTGCTTACTACACCACAGAATAGTGTAAGCACCTTCTTGACGCCAGTGTATTTGCCATGAGACGTATGGTAACACTATCCAGAGGTTTTAAAATGGTTACTACCCAGTTCTATGTTATAGCAACCGCTTTTTAAGATAGGTAAAAAATATTCGAAAGTTGTTCTTTGTCTAGACTAATAGAACAGAAAACAAAACTATTTAATTAATTAGGCAATTATACTCTTTCTTAAGTCTAACTAGAGATATGTCCATATGACAGAGATGCCCCACCCTCAGTTGTCATTGTGAAACACGCCAATATTGTGCTCAAAGTACATATAATGGTGAAAACTTTCAGGAAAAAAAAAAACAGATGAATTTGCAGTTCACAATATTAAATATGAGTGCAGTTTGATGGTCAACATGCCTGTAAAGTTTCATGACTGTCACTGATACTTTTGGACTTACCTACGACACAAGATTACACACTGAATGCATTATATTGAAATGCCTAAGGGGCCATAACAATAGTCTTAACAGGTGTGGCTGAAAAACAAAACCCCAGGGCACAACTACACATGATTGTCAACATGGCTGTAAAGTTTCATGACTGAGACTCTCATACTTTTGGAATTACATACAACAAGATTACTTGCTGAATGCATTATATTGAAATGCATAAGTAACATCACTCTGGTTTTAACAGGCGTGGCCCAAAACAAAACCCCAGATGAGGAATTAAACATGATGGTCAACATACCAGTTAAGTTTCATGATTGTGGCTCTCATACTTTTTATGTTATGTGCGACACAGGTTTTGTAAGTACGGAGGGACGGACGGACAAGGGCATCCTATAAGGCCCCTCCTCGTTCAGAGTGGGGGCATGAAAAGGATGCAGGATCCACGAATTAGAATAAGGTAACCCTACGAAGGAATCTAGACCCTTTGTTCTGATGACAATGCTTTCCCTACTAGGATCCTCAACCCTATTATTAGAGTTAACTATAGCAATTAGTAGGCTACTTGTATTGTTAAAGAATAATTATATCTTTCAGACCCAGGCCCTCACTACATTACAAGGGTAGTGCTAGTATTCAGAAGGGACTGCAACAATTTGACAGGAGCTGGAATAAGTTTAAAATGCTGTTATCAACTACAAGCTGATAGTATAATCCATAGGACCTATTATTTTCATATCGCTGTTCCTAGGTTCTTGGTCCCTGGCAAATGTTAGGTTTATGAATACTTTTCTGTTCGGTCTACTATGCTATTTTAGATGCAGTCCGACCCAAAGAAGGGAGTACATGTACTTCTATGAATGGCTTCAGATTGCCTTTCAGTCAATTTCAAAGAATATTTAAAACCAACTTGCCACTTCAACGTTTCTATTCAAGGTCAGTAGGGGTTAAGCATTTTTTTTCTAAGACTGACACTTCCCTTTGACGAAAACTAAGGCCATATTTAAAGCAAAGCGACTGTTGAGACAATAACTGATAACAGAAACACATAGTCTCCATGAGGTTCCTCAACCAAGTTTCAAGCTTAGTATTATTAAAAATAGCTCCATGTGAATGAAAATGGATTCATTGTTTCAAGAAAAAAAAGAATGATCAATATGAAGCTGTAATAAATAAACATAACAAACCATAGATATGAAGTTTTTTTTTGTTTTTCACTTATTGTAATACTCTTGAGACTTCTGTCCAAATGGAACCATCCTTATTATCCTTCCATTGTTGGAAGTACTACCCGTAGATGGACCAAGACCTTACTCAAGGACATGTGCGAGTATGTCTGACTATAGATTAAGTGTAACACTAGCCACAAGCATATTTATCAATAGCCATAACAATTATGTATTAAAGACTCCCTTGTGCTATTTCAAATGAGCTCTAAAGCAGAAGCAGTCAATGGAACACTTTAAAAATATTATTTAGGTAATTTCCAAAATAATCTTTCAACCAAATGTTAACTACGAAAATTTTTGTTTGATGTCGTCATATTATCACTGCTCATTTACTTGTATTTGTTTTTGATTTACATTTTTTTTAATTACGTGTGCATTGATTGCACTTAGAAAGTAGAAAAAAATAAATGAGTTTTAACACACATATTGTTTAACTCAACATACAACTATAAAGAACAAGATTTCAAACTGCCACAAAACCGTCAGAGAGCAGAAATTGTTTATTTGTTTAAGTTTTGGAAATTAAAGACCCATAACTCCTCAGTGACTTGACTAATGTAATCTTGCTTGTAACCATATATAGCTGAGATCTTATTGTCCCCTTAAACATTCGGACGAATTTTAGTGATGGTAAATATAGGTTTTATTTTAAATATTTCCAGTTGAAGGGCATAACTCAAGAGTGACAAGAGCAATCTGACTGGCTATCAAACTTGTCTAAGATATTATGTACATACATGTTAATACTAAGTTTGATGAAGATTGTCATTTTAATTAAGAAAGCATCCATTGCTTATTTGATTTCAAATATGGCAATGAAATATCAATGAATCCAACGCCATTGCTGCAATCTAGAATATCTTGTTTAGATATTAGCAGACATAATATCCCCACAGCATTCTGACAAACTGGGGCCTTGGGCAGTCCTAATTTGGTTAAAACCGCCATTAGAGGACACTATCTATCAAAGCTGTCTGCAAGTTACTAAACTGGATATGTTTACCTTAAACAGTCTAAGCAAGTTTGTTGAAGATTGTCGAGTTAAAATGTGGAGGAGTTAACCCGTCAGATTGCTTCAGTCACTATAGAGTTATTGCCGTTTAAA
>JAZAYU010001569.1:0-26044 GCA_038501625.1 Corbicula japonica | reverse complement strand
AGTAAGTGTGAGATAGGTTTATGGTTTTGTTGTCAGTCTAGTCAAGATGCCCAGGGTTGCCTTTATGAGGGATTTACTGACCAGTGGAGGGTTGTCTTTATGAGGGATTTACTGACTAGTGGAGGTTTGTCTTTATGAGGGATTTACTTGCCTTTATGAGGGATTTACTGACCAGTGGAGGGTTGTCTTTATGAGGGATTTACTGACTAGCGGAGGTTTGTCTTTATGAGGGATGTAATGACTAGTGGAGGGTTGCCTTATGAGGGATTTACTGACCAGTGGAGGGTTGTATTTATGAGGGATTTACTGACATAATATCTGTTCACTGGTAATTTCAATTGTTCATGTTTATCATGTTACTGCAAAATAGTATTAGAGAAACATACTTGATTGTTGGTTTTTATATGTTTTATTTGCATTTTAAACTACATGTAGCTGTTAAATTTTTTTAAAGTAAAAGTAAATTTTTGATGTCAGTTCACTAAATTCACAAGCTGTGTTAAGAGTGATTATTTGTACATTAGGTTGTCAGTATTCAAGCATTAGGGATTTTCTTAACTCTTCTCCAACAACCTTCTTTGCTCACAGATTTACCTTGTTCTCCAGTTATCAGTTGTTTTCAGTGTTAACGTTCACAGAGTTCTGTATGTTTAGTTTTGTATATAATATGTTTAAGTAAACAAAACTGTGGAGATTAATAATTAAACTAATAATCTTTTGGAAATAATGAATGTGTTTTTATGCCCCCGAAGGGAGGCATATATTAATCGCACCGTCAGTCCGGCAAAATGTTGTCCTCGCTTCTCCAAAACAGCTTAAGGGATTTCACTGAAACTTCACAGGAGTGTTTGTCACCAAGCCTAGTTGTGCATATCATCGGGAATTTTGGCATAGATTATTTTTTGCCGTTTACTATACTAAACTATACTACACCACAAGACACCATTCTATACCATACGACACAAAACCATACCATACCACATGACACCATACCATGCAACACCATACAACACCATACCATACCACACGACACCATACCATACCACACAACACCATACCATACCACATGACACCATACCACACTGCACCCCACCCCACACAACCTACCCTACTCCCCCCCCCCCCCCACGCAACACCACACACTACCACACCATATACAAATCTATACCATACCATACTATAGTATACCACACTCCACCGAACCCTACTATACACAATACTATACCATACTATATTGTACTATACTATCATATATCAGACCTTACCACACCACAGTACACTCCACCACACCACAGTAAACTACAGTACACCAGACCCCACCCCACAATATACAATACTATACTATGCCATACCATACCATACCAGTAATAAAATTTTGATAATATTCTTTCCACTGATGAATCTGGAGGAGAGTAGTGGGCACTAAATTATACCTATTTTCTTTCAAAGCTGCATTTCGGGGGCATATGTCAATGTCGAGTGACAGCTCTTGTTTTATACTTGTTTAGTTCTTTAACTATTTTGGGTTGTTTGTTTGACTTATGTTTCACAATGAAAAGATTATATATCATTCTATGTAATATTGGCATTGCTGGTGTGGTAAGAATGTCAGGTACACATGTATCTAATTGAAAATGCTACCCTAAATCTGTAATAATGGGAGACAGGTTTACGAATGTGCCATTAATTTTTAGTTTAATAAGGTGACTTGTGGCTCCCAGTTAAAAATCACATAGAGGAAGTCTACATTACTCTGGTAAACATCTTGCGTTTTATTAGAATCGTTTCATGTTTAAATAGCAAAGTTAATTAGCTGAGTGGTTAGAACAAGGGGTAAAACATATATATTTGATATTAATTCTTACTTTCTCTCTGTCTCACGTGTTGAAATAGGTGTGATCTATACTATAAAGCCTATATCAAGATCATTCATAAAACTCATTTAGGTCAAGGTTTTTAATACAATTAAAGAATAAAGAGCCTGGATGTTGATAGAACATAGTTATTTTGTATTTTACAGAAGTAATTTTGGAGACTACATTATTGAAGCTCATTTTAATTCACCTAATAAACTTAATACAAACTTATCGCCAGGGTTTAACTTTATGGCGATCTGTCTTTAAAATGTTTTCAAATTCTAAGTTAAGCACCACTATACTCTAGCTTTTAAGACCTTTCTCAAGGAGTTCAGATGCGAGTCACCTTAATGTGTTAACTTTGTTATATGTACAATATTTCAAATGTACGTTTGTGTTACAGAAAGTACTGAATAAAATTTTATACAGTTTGTTTTTCTTTTTATTCATTGTAGTTCAACTGTTGGAAACGCACACAAATCAGTAATAAAATCTGAATGCTTGTTAGCATGTTCTTTTAAAGTTTGCATTTCGAACTCACATAAATTGTGCCAGGTACTGAACTAAATTGTTTCGTTTTTCTAATCCATTCAGGTTGTTTGGGTAAACAGGTGGGTAGTTATTAACGTCCAGTGCATCTTCTAACAAATAAATCACATCATCATGACAAAACAAACACAAATTGTGCAAAACACATGCTGCAGTTACAAGTTTACAGGCATCTTCAATCTTGCAACAATGAACATCGCGCAGCCTTCGGAATCTTCCCTTGAGGTGGCCGATAGCTCTTTCGACAGTCTGACGTGCTGATGAAACTTTTGTATTGAAGTGTTTCTCGGCATTTGTCAATCTTCCTGTATTTTTTATAGGTGTAATCATAAAACTGCTAACTGGATATGCTCCATCTCCTGAAATAAAGAAAGTTTTTTGAACTTTCCTTGGCCCTTGTTAAATCTGAATGAAATAAATATCAAATTTTTTTTCTGAATTATAAAACTTTATTAATATTTTATGCTGTCACGTTGTGTATAATTTTAGAGTTTGCTTGCTTAAAACAAAATAAAATACAAAATGAAATGTTTATATTGCAGAAAACTGTCAACATGGCTTACAACTGTTTTTTAGCATACATAAAATGATATCTATCAGATTTACCAATCAAAAAATTGTCCCTTCCAAGTACAGCCTGGCCTGTCTGTAATGATGTAAATATTGGAGAATTTCTAAACACCCTGGCATCGTGAGTAGAACCAGGCCAGCCAACATAACAATCTCGTATTACAAGTCTGTCATCAACGATCAGCTGCAGAACAATAGAAGGGTATCCTTTCCGGTTAATGTAGCTGTTATCATCTCCTGGACAGCATGATAGCCTTATATGTGTTCCGTCAATAAACCCTATTACATTAGGTACTTTACACCGCCTCTCAACTGCTTCTGAAATTTCTTGCTGTGTTTCAATGTCTGGCCATTTTATTAGCTTTGATCTGATATCACACAATGCACATGAAACCCTGCGGATACAACGGAACACCGTAGATTTCGAAATTCCAAATCGTGAGGCAATTTCTCTCATACTGTCTTGATTTGAAATGTACCACATAAAAACAAGAATCTGTTTTCGAACGTCCAAAGCTTCTTTACCATCGGGCCTATCATCGTACTCTATCAAAGGTGAAAGTTCCAATACAAGACGTTCGAATGTAACTTTACTTATACGAAAATCAGCTCTAAACTGAATGTCTGAATAAGACTGAACTATATTCTCCGCAAAACCAAACACCTTTGGTACACTGCGACGTGAATCTAACGAAATTATTTGATGAATGTCAACGAATTTATTCTTTAACAGCAGCTGATCCTCAATTTCCATTGCTTCGTCCAAAATAGGTAAGATTGTTTCCATAGACGCCATGTTCTCGAGCACGCAACCCTAGCCGTTTTATTCAACTCAAAGTTTATCACGCATGCGCGTGCGCATGCTAAAAATCAACCCTAGGGTTAGCTGAATGGCACGAATCGAACGCCATGTTCTCGAGTAACACGACCCGCTACCCTAGCCGTTCTATTCAACGTTTTATCACGCATGCGTGCGCATGCTCAAAAACAACCCTAGGGTTAGCTGAACGGCACGAATCGAACACAGCCTAAGTATTATGTACGAGTGTGAGGTAAAGATGGAAAAATCTGTCACCGAGTGTTTACTGTTTTGACGGGAACGAGGCTCTGCCAAGGATCAACAGATTCTTCTATCTTGGCCGAATGTGTCATGCAAGATTCTTTTTCTTGCATACTTCTATTGTTCATTATATTTTTGTCTAGTTGTTTGTTTCAATGCGCTAAAACGTTGACCTTAACTATTTTCTAAATCACGTCACTTACCTAAATTAATGACGTCAGTTACCTGATGACGTGACGTCACTCATGTAAGCACCTAACTCATTCTACATGGGGGGTGTAGGATTGAAATTTCCTACACTGGTGAAAACACTGTTGACCTGATTTGGTATGCCAGAAGAATGTTAGCCCATCAGTCGTACCCACTGGGGATCGATTGCTGGTAGATTATTCGACATAACGGCAAGTACTTTAAACCCATTTGTGCACAATGCAGGGTCAACTACACTGTTTCCCATTTTCTTACTTAATGTTATCAACCCAAAGAACACATACGTACATAAATAAATAACAAACATGTATTTCTCAATAAAAACTAAACTTCAATGCGTGGGAAGTCTTATTTCCTAGCAAGGGTCTTAGTAAATATGTTTTTACTACCTAAAACGTTACTGGTATCTGGTTCAACCACAAGCAACATTGCAATAAGTAAATTTATTTGCAATTGCCTGGACAAATCAGATATTTTTTTCATATAATGTTATCTTACGCCAATCGCCTTGCACTGAAAATTCTATTTATAGAAAATATATATATATATATATTTTGGCACTGATTCCAGACTTATGACGTAGAAACCATTTCACGTATTCGACTCGCGGTTTTTCACACCCTGGTACCGGCTTTCCCAAGTACAGGTGGCACTCCCACATACAGCTCACAGTAAAGAGTGGAGAGGTGGTATAAGCCTTTCTTTTGTTTTAGATGTGTGATTTTGCATGCAACATTGTTCAGCTGATGGGTGAGTTGGAATTATTTCACCAAGACAACTTGTACTTGTTTGTTGATACGAGAACCTTTGGGGGCAAGTGTGAGGTCGGTGCACCCTAGAGCCTGGTTTAAACCCCCAGTGGCAAATTATTTTGCCACTGATCGTTCCAAGGCGACAACTTCCCGGGTTCTCACTTTCGGAAATTTTTTGTGACGTCCATTTTGAAACTGATTATTGTAATACCATGTTCTCTTTTCCTCTCTACATTTTGGCATTGTAGGGAGGTTTTGTCTGCTGAATGTGGCTATTCTTGATATGCATATTTCACTTTTTTGTATCTCCGGAAATTCAAAACCTTCTTAAAATGAAATGAGCGCCCTGGTGAATAAATAATGACTATCGGTTCTGCAAGTGTCACAACATTTCATCTTTAAATAAACAAAATACGGCGAGTTAAACGCGAAAGTTTGAATTTTAAAAAAAAATCAAATGTCAAATAAAACGTAAAACACTACAACAACCAGTTCAAATTCCAAGCCGTGATCCGTTTTATTAAATTAATGACTTGTTTTTTAAAGATGGTCAGTAGTTTCAAAACGGCACTCCCTTCGCGCAGGTGTGTAATTGTTTGGCAATCACCAAGTACACGCACAGAATTCTTCAAAATGTGCAAAAATCGTATCCAATTTAGTTTTAGTATTTGTGGGAGGTCGAAGTACTCAAAGCATCTAAATAGTTACATGTGTCTAAATGTAATTATATTTCAACAATTTTCTACTAAAATTGAAACGTTAAAAAGATCAACGTGTACAATTGCAAAGATTTTGTTCAGTCTTTTATTTGTAACTGGATAGCTCAGTCGGGTTAGCACACCCCTGGTAAGCAAGGGGTCCCAGGTTCGAGTCCCGGTCAGTTCTAAAAACACAGCACATTTTTAACTTTACCATCAAACATAATACACCAATAACGATTATAACGATTCAGTTTGTTTGAGTTGCTTCCACTTTAGATCCTTTTTCTTTTTAGGAATGTTTTTGAAGATTTTGATCTCAGTACTTACGATGAGAAGGCCTGTCCTGAGCAATTTACTGAACAGTCAGAAAGTACTCTTGAGTTGGTATGTATATTTAACTGTACAGTTTGATAAAGAACCAGGCAGTAATGAAAAGCAGATTTGAACTGGCAGTTAGCACTTAGCTTTAAGCAACTAAATATTGGCATTTCTCTTTTGGAATATTAGCTTTGAAAAAAAACAACTCACAAAGCTACTGGCGTTAGCTGAATATATTAACTTCAAGTAAATAGAGTGGAAACTATACAGTAACTTTTCTTTTATACTAAACAGCCATCTTCAAAGCGAGCTAAGACAGAGAGAAAATCTGACCAGTCCTTAATTGAAACTGTGGCCCTCACCCTCGGAAAAGAACCACCAAACAACTACACCAGGGATAATGAGCACAGAAATTGAAATGTCTTCATCAAAACCAGGGTTTTTTTTAAGGAAGAGGGGAAGACGCTGGACGCTGGTCAAAAGGGGAAAATAGCGTGAAAAATACAAAATTGGGGAAAATCTAGTTAATTATACACTCTTGCTTGTACTAGCTAGAGTGAATGTTTATACTCAAGTTTATGCTTCTGTTATTCTTTTTTTAATTTTGCTTTCATTACCAAACAGTCTATTTAGCTTACAGAGGCATGTCTCTTTGTTATCTGTTTTTAAACAGTACAAGAATAAGTTGATTTATACTTGCTCACTTTCTGAGCCTGCTTAAAATTTATCCATAATGTGTGTGCTTACTCGGTTCTGTTAGTACCTAATTTCTATCAATTATTCGTGAAAATAGTGCAGATTTTAGCTGAAGTAGATTAAACATAACTATAAATTAAGCTTCTGCTTACGTTTTGATAAAAAATATCACTTTACAAGGGGGAAATTGATTTTTGTTGGGGAAAAAATTTTCTGTGGGGAATTTTTTTTCTAGGGGAAGACGCTGACTACCAGCGTCAGTTTGTTAAGGAAAAAAAACCCTGAAAACTCACAACTGCCAGCTCTATGAAAAACACTTCCCAGACAGAAACTGCTGTAAGTGGAAAATATTAAATTTTAATACAGGAAAAAAAATAAATTATTCTCCAGTTCTTTCATTTCTACCCAGAAGTTAATATATAATATGGGACTTTTGCAAAACTCTTACAATAAACAGTGGTCTAAGGTTCAAGTCTCAGTCCGACAGCCTACCGCATAATAAATATATGAGTTTAAAGTCATGAAGTAGTTTTATCCCATGCAGCTGAATTTGTATCTCACTTGTGTTATTTAGCCTTTTAGCTATCCTTTATAATAATGAGCTATCATAATGATGGTAAATAGAATCTATCCTTAGTTTGGGCATGAACTCTGAAATATTTATGCACAACATAAGGATTAAACCATGCACTGTGCATGCTAGTCCAACAATCTACATAAGAAGTTGCTCAATATCAAGATGGTATACATGCATTATTTAATAAATCGATGCAAGGTTAGTCAGAAATGGCATTGGCCTAAATAGGATTTTCTAGAAACAACCACCAATTATATAGAGTTTAAATTGTATTCACACTTCCAAATCAAGCTATGATGCGGTTTTTCACCTCCAAAGTAAGCAGGTCATACCTGAATAAAAACAATTAAATAATTTTGAGGATGAAGGGGTATGTTTCTCCTTGTGAAAAAAAAACAAATAAATTACAGGTTTATAAACAAATTTTAAGGTAATGAAAATAAGGACATTACTGTAATCCCATTTCCTTTAAGAGTTTTGAACAATTAAGACAATACAAAGCCTTTTTAAAGATTAAAAATGACATTTTTTATTTTGCAACAGGATTTGGGCGTGAATGAGAGACCATCAAATGATTTCTGTCAAGGAAAAGGTTTGTTCTGCGATTTAATTTTATAGAAAAACATTTCAGAAACAAGATGCTGTGGTCCGTAAACACCATATATGTCTCCAGTAGCATAGTTTGTCATGATACAAGTTTAACATGACAGCACAGTGTGAAAACTGCTACTGAAATCACAAGTCAATTCTAAACAACATCATATATAAATAAGTATGTATAAATCTTATATAAGTACTTTCATGTCACTGCTTTTTGCAAACATTGCGAAATATCCGACTTGCCTAAACAGGTTACTGGTTAACACTTCCTCTTAAGTACAAAATGGAGTGATAAAACAATAAGAACTGGAGCCAGAGATGTAATATTACTTGTGCACTGTAAGGTAAGTGTGTTAACTTTCACTCCAATGCTCTATGTAGATTTTGAGAAATATCCAACATATCAAAACAAGTTAACCCTTTCCTCCATATATACGCATTTTTGCGCATGAGCAACAAGTGTAGATCCAGATCAGCCAGCACATCCGTGCCGTCTGATAAGGATCTGCACTGGTCGCATTCTGGTCAGAAATATATGGCGTACGAAAAGGCACATAAGGTAAAAAGTGCTGGTGCACCCATAAATTTATGCGTCCAACGTATAAATTTTCTGGTGCACCTGATTTTAGCGGTGCACCATTTTTAAAAATTGAAGGTGAACCTGTAAAATAGCTATGGACCTACAAAAATATACGTCTGTCCTATAAATTTTATGCGCTCAAAGTGTAAATTACCGATGCACCGCTAATTTACAAGTGCACCGGCAATATAAACGTGATCAACCAATCACAACCATTTTTTTAAACAAGTGTTTTTGCTAAACATATTTCTAAAAATTAAAATTAGTTACTTTTATTTTTTTTATTTCTGTGCTCTTAAAATCAATAACATATTTTTAATATTTTCAACATTAAATAAACAATTTAAGCATGTTCAAACCGAGTAAACATTCACTGTATTTTTCAAAATATCGTCAACACTGCACAAATTTAAAATGGCGAATGAAAGGCACATTTTGATTGGCTATCATTAATATGGTATAAATAGCTTAAGGGTCAAAATCGAAATGTAGGTGCACCGGTAATTTATGCGATGGACGTATAAATATATACGATGAACGTATAATGAAGGTGCACCACTATTTGTAATGGCGCTTCACCGGCATTTCATAGGCGCACATGTTAATTTATACGTCCTTCGCGTACAGTTATACGTCCAACGCATAAATTTACAGGTGCACTGGTAATTTGTATGTAGGTTTACTTTTGAGCCTTTTCGTGCGCCATAGAAATAAGCTAACAAATCAAAAAGGGAACAGTGCAGATCCTGATCAGACGGCACGAAATTCAATGTGCCGGCTGATCTGGATAGACACTGTTCGTTTACGGAATAAAGGTGTGTCTACGGAGGAAAGGGTTAAGCAAGTGGAGTTCAATAGTATGAGCCTTGCATTTTGTGTCCACTCTTTCTAAAATATCATAGCCTTTTTAATATCAGAATGCTAAAAGGTCATCACATCAACTTATAACCCTGCACCTAATATTTAGAAAGTCTTGCTACTGCAGGTAAGCTTGCTTTCATCATCTGAACACCTATTGAAAAAGTAAGACACAATATAACCCTTTTTTATTGACACACTCAATAAAGTAATTTGTTTTGCCACTGACCGTTCCAAGACGGTATCCCCATAGGTTCTCTTTTTCGTTAGTTGTTTGTGGCGTCCTATTTGAATTGACATACATGTACTTATAACAAACATGCTCTCTCTCTCTTCTTTTTCGCTGGGTGGGGAGGCTGTGTTTTGTGAGTGTGTGATTCCTGATATGCATATATTAATTTTTTTCAAATATTTTTGTCGTTCCAAAACCACATGGTAAATTTAGGCCTTGTATAAATGTAAAGAAATTGAATTCCTTTGTGAGATATGAACAATTTAAACAAGAGCATTGTAGAGTAATTATTGAGTTAGTTCAACCAAATGATTTCTTTACGTCCGTGGATCTAAAGGATGCATACTTCTCCATTCCTATTGATAAGGGTAACCGAAAGTTTTTGAAGTTTTTATGGAACATGTGGACATTTCTTTACGTCAAACATTGATTTGCTTGCTTCAAGATTAAATAAACAGATGCTTTATCTTTTTCATGGCCTTTCACCCATACATATTTCCACCCTTTAGTTTAATGGGTAAGGTGATACAAAAAATCGTGCATGATCATGTGGAAAAGGCACTTTTGGTGTTCCCTTTTGGAAATCCCAGCCATGGTTTCCATTAGTCTTATCCTGGATAAGACTCCATAATATCTGATTTTCCAGTTAAGTTGCCACGACACACAGATCTATTGACATTGGCACACAACCGAGAGAAGCATCCTTTGGCAAAGAAGATGACCTTGGTTGGAGTGATTGTATCAGGGAATCACTGTTGCGTGGAGGAATTTCACTAGCAGCTGTCAACACTATCTTCCAATTGTGGAGGAAAGGCACCCAAAACAGTATCGGTTGGCTTGCAAACAGTGGTAGTTTTGGTGTTTGCAACAATCTATATATCCCTTTTCTACCTCTGAAATGTATGTAGTTAATTATCTGAGTTAACTACAAGGTAATAGTAAATCATATTCGGTGTTGAATACTCATAAGTCAGCCAATTTCAAACTTTATCGTTACTTGGTAATAAATGGTGTTCAGCCCCTTTTCTGGTGAAGAAGTTCATACAAAGTATTTTTAATGCTAATCAACCAAAATCAAGATACAGATTTACATGAGATGTTTCAATTGTGCTAAAGTTTTTACAGACTTTGTATCCTTTGGAAAAACTATGTCTAAAAATATTGGCATTAAAGTTGTGTGCCTTGATTGCAAGAGCCCAGACTATTGTTTCAATGAGTTTAGATCATGTACAATATGGGAAGGAAGTAGTCACTTTCTATTTTCCAAATCTGTTGAAAACAAGATCAGGTACATCAAATGCTTTTGTGTTAAAACTGGAACATAGAAAGACGAGTCTTTGTGTGTAATGCATAATTTTATGCATTATATAATGGTGACACGTTCGTCAAGAGTCACTTTTTAAACTTAAGATTCCGTGTCTACCAGTACTATAGCTAGATGGCTGAAGAATGTTTTTTTCAGGAATAGACATTGGAATTTATAAAGCTCATTCTTATAGATCTGCTTCAGTGTCTGCGGCTTATGGCAAGTGCTCATTACAAACTATACTGAATACTGCTGACTGGAATACTGATAAAAACTTTTACAAGTTTTATTTCAGGTCATGAAAGTTTAATAGTAGCACAACTTTTAGTAAAGCAGTTTTTTCTAAATAACTTGTTCAAATGTTAAGAGAACTAAAGTTTTGGTATGTAGTTTTCAGACAGTGAATGTGTAATTAGGTGAACAGAGTTTATTCTAATGACATCGTTTCCTATTGTGTTGTTAGTATGTATCTGATTTATTTCATGACAAATGAAATTTGTCTAAATATGTATTTCATTAATTATATTGTGGATGTAATAAATATTGTTTATATAAGATGGTCTTTGTTGACAAGACATTAAAGATGCTGTGAATACATGCGAAGGCTGAAGGCTTTGCGAAAATAATGTTCCCTCATCCAAACATTTTTGTGATGGATGAGGGACATTATTGGAGTAAAGCCGGAGGCCGAGCATGTTTGAACCCCTAAATAATGTGAAATATAATACTGATAATCGTTTTTCCCTCGCCTATAATTTCTTGTCCTTGTTAATTTAATTTATAAATTTATGAGATTTAATTTATAAACTTAAAAAGATAAAAGGCAGTGTTAATTTCTCCCGGTTATTCGTAAAAACCATCTGTAAATTTAAAAAGAAAGGTTACCAACATGATATTTTACAGCGCTCTGCAGGCCTAGTGATTAACCCTTCTACAGTTGATCATTATGCTTACCTCTTTGATTGCACGACGGTGGCAGGGGTTTAAGAGTTTATGAAGGTTAATGGGGAAATCTTTTCTTAAAAGAACCTAGAAGCTCGATTTGTTTCTTTTATCCCTGTCATCGTGTTCTTGCTGATTTTACTCCAGATGCTCTGGTCTCGGAAAGATCATTGAGTACCCGCCCTTTGGCTTTGCAATGCTATTAGCTTCTTATGTTTTTATGTTTGTATGCTTTTGCATACAACATTGTTGAGCTGATGGGTGGGTTGGAGTTATTTCACCAAGACAATTTGTACTTGTCTTGTGATACGAGAACCTGTTGGGGCAAGTGTGAGGTTGGTGCACCCTAGAACCTGGTTTAAACCCCCAGTGGCAATTTGATTTGCCACTGACCGTTCCAAGGCGGTAACCCCTCGGGTTCTCATTTTTGTTTTTTGTTAGTGGCGTCCTTTTTGAGGCTGATTGTTTTATTGACCATGCTCTCTCCCCCTCTCTTCTTCTTGGCTGTGTGGGGAGGCTGTTGTTTTGTGGGTGTGGCAATTCCTGATATGCATCTTTCACCTTTTTTTGTCAACAAATAGTCTTTAAAAAATGAAATCAACTGGGGTTTACTTCCGGTCAACGGGCGGTGTTGACGTATTTTTATGCCCCCGAAGGGAGGCATATAGTAATCGGACCGTCCGTCCGTCCGTCCGTCCGAAATAATCTTGTCCTCGCTTCTTCTCCAAAACCGCTCGAGGGATTTCTTTGAAACTTCACAGGAGTGTTTGTCACCAAGCCTAGTTGTGCATATCGTCAGGAATTTCTGCTCTGATTATTTTTGGCTGAGTTATGGCCATTTTAGCAAAATCTTGTCCTCGCTTCTTCTCCGTAAACGCTTGAGGGATTTCATTGAAACTTCACAGGAGTGTTTGTCACCAAGCCTAGTTGTGCATATCCTAAGGAATTTCTGATCGGATTATTTTTGGCGGAGTTATGGGCCTTTTTACGTAACCCTAACCCTAAGCTTTTTAGAAACCGCTTGAGGGATTTCATTGAAACTTCACAGGAGTGTTTTTCACTAAGCCTAGTTTTGCATTTCCTAAGGAATTTCTGATCGGATTATTTTTGGCGGAGTTATGGGCCTTTTTCCCTAACCCAAACCCTAAGGTAAATTTTGTTAAAGCAATAGAGGTTACATTTTTTGTCCGATTGTCATGAAATTTGGTATGAATATTGATATAGATGATTTCTACACAAATGATAAAAATCATGTTGTTAAATTGACCAGGGGCCCCGCCCTGGGGATTTTAATTTTTTTTCTTTCAAAATCTGTGTTTAACCTTTGATTTTCTACAGTTATCAACCAGATTTTGAGACAAGCTTTATACCATCTTAAAATTCAATCTTTCCTGAACAATTCATTCACTGGTTGTTCAGTGATAAATTTTGAAACAAAAATTTTATTAGCAGAGTTAAAATTTCAAGTGTCAAAATCCAATATTTCTACCTGTCTTCAGCTACATATGATGTTTACCAGTTTATTCATTAATGTTGGTCAAGTTGCTGGACAATGACCTGATGAACTTAGCTGCTTAGATCTGTGTTATGCAATACTAAGAACTTTGCTTTGGAAGATTTTATAGGGTAAATTTTGTCATTTTCTATGGATAGTGACCAAATAAACTTTCTTACTTTATAGCACTTTGAAAATCAGGCTTTTCTAAATATGTTATTCACTGTTTGTAAGTAAAACAACAAAAAGAACAACAACAACAAATTTGAAGCACATTCTCAAAATGTTAAGACTAAATTTAAGAAAGTCTTAGATGTATACAGTGTATGTACACAAACTGGCAAGTTAAGGTCACACTTTTTTATGCTCCCCGAAGAAATTCAGGGGAGCATATAGTCGCCAAGTTGTCGGTCAGTCCGACAGTATGTTCTGCATTCTTTAACACTCTAGCGGTCACATTTTTGCCTCGATTGTTTTGAAACTTGGTCAGGATGTTTGTCCCAATGATTTCTCAGACGAGTTAAAATATGGGTCATCTGGGTCCAAAAATTAGGTCACTGTTACTAAAAATAGAATTTTCTTGTTAACACTCTAGCGATCACATTTTGCTCCGATTGTCATGGAGCTTGGTCAGGATGTTTGTCCCAATGATTTCTTGGTCAAGTTCTAATATGGGTCATCTGGGTCCAAAAACTAGGTCACTGTTACTAAAAATAGAATTTTCTTGTTAACACTCTAGCGGTCACATTTTTGCTCCTATTGTCACGAAATGGTCAGGACATTAGTCCCAGTAATTACTTGGAACAGTTCGAATATGGGTCATCTGGAATCAAAAACTAGGTCACTGTTACTAAAAATAGAATTATCTTGTCTTGGCTGTAAATTTGATATTTCTCATTGGATTTCAAAATAACTCGGCACAAGTGTTCACCATGACAAGGCAGTGTGTTGAGTACAAAAAACATGTTGGTTGGTCCAAGGTTAAGGTCACTGTTCCTAAAAATGGAATTTTCTTGTTAACACTTAAGTGGTCACATTTTTGCTCAGATTGTCCGATTGCAAAGAAACATGGTCAGGACATAAGTCCCAGTTATTAATTGGACGAGTTTGAATATGGGTCATCTGGGGTCAAAAACTAGGTCACTCTTACTAAAAATAGAAAAATATTGTCCAGGCTGTAAATTTGTTATTTCTCATTGGATTTTAAAATAACTTGGCTCAAATGTTTACCATGACAAGATGTTGTTTCGCGTACAATACCCATGGCTGTTTGTCCAAGGTCATGGTCACTGTTACTAAAAATAAAATTTTCTTGTCTGGGCTGTTAAGTTGATTTCAAAATAACTTTACATAAATGTTTACCATGACAAGGGGTTGTGTTGCGTACAATACCCATGCCGGTAGGTCCAAGGTCAAGGTAACTGTTACTTAAAATAGCATTTTCTTTTCCAAGCTGTAAATTTGTTGTTTCTTATTGGATTTTAAAAGAACTTGGTGTAAATGTTCACCTTATCAAGACGATGGGTCACATACAACACAACTTTGTTGTATTCAGGTGAGCGATAAAGAGCCATCATGGCCCTCTTGTTTCCCTTGATTTTACCAAACTTGCACACAACTCTTACAACCATTGAGCAGTTGTTGACAGGTGAGCCACCCTATGGACCCTCTTGTTGCAAGGGTTATAGTCCCTTATTTTCTACTTCCACAGGCATATTTTTACTACATATGTATACCAATTCGATTTCAAAGCTGCATTTCGGGGGCATATGTCAATTTGAAGTGACAGCTCTTGTTTTAATTTTTATTTAAAATGCGCTTCACAAGCCTAAAGCAAGTATGTCATGCTGTGAATACATGCTCGGCCTCCGGCTTTACTCCAATAATGTCCCTCATCCATCACAAAAAATTTGAATGAGGGAACATTTCCCAAAACCCACAATATCGATTTCAGCAGAATAAAGACTCAAGTCCCTTAACTAGCATTTCTCCGACAACAATTATGTGAACTAAATAATGAACATTATTAAAGATGTGAACATCATTATTCATTAATGCGACAGCAAAACGTCCAAAAACCGCTTAGGAAAAAAATGAATGAGGAGAGTTGGAAACAATGGGTTTTTTTTTATTGACTTCGTAAATGATAATGTAGCAAGTATAGTGCCGAAATTAAGATTTATTAAAGATTCAAGTATTTATTCACATGAGCTTTATAATTTCATGGAGCAATGTTATAATAGTTGATAGATTAATGCATTAGTCATAAAGTTACACTTTCACCTCATTGTTTCATAAGCCAACAATGTCTTCTTTTTAACAAGAAAATTAAACCTAGCACAAAAATACATTTTGTACAGATATTTACACTAAACATTCAAGAAATCTTTGCATTGAAATTGATCGACGTTCAAACATTGTAAATTTTCTGTTATTAACAACTCTTCGTATCTATATTTTATAGAAATATCCTTTCTTTTGTGTTTACAGGTCTCACTGTTGGTATGGGCAGGTAATTTCAAGGTAGCGATTTTTATTAGGTTACCTGCCCACAAGATGCTATACTGTGGTTCGATCCCCAAACGATATTTGTTCTTCATGTTAAAAAAGTTGACGCAGGTTATCTAGTTCTTAGTGAAATGAATCAGAAAAATTACGGAAAAAGAATGTATTTTTACAAAAGTAACCAAGTTACAAAAACTGAATCAACCCTATGAAACAATATAAATCAATTTAATGAATAAAAATAAATGAATTAATTTACCCGTTAAAAATTCTGGTACCGCATTTTTTTTCTGCGGCGTCTTTATTTCTGCTATTTCTGAGGTCAGTTAAATGACCGCAAATTTAAAATCCACATAATATTTGTCCATCGTTTCACTTTGTATCGATCACGGTTTGCGTCCTCCATTTTGACCTTATACGTGTCTCAGATAATTACGAATAATGACCGACGTTTTGCTATTGGATCGGCGAGTAACTGTTTACGGTCGGTTTGCATGTACTTGCAGATTATACGTTCTTTAAAATGCAATATTTGAATAAATATTTGAATTAAGATATTTTAATCAGTTTTTACTGAGTTATTTTTTGGTCTTTTGTATTCCTGTAGTAAATGAAAAAAAAACAACACTGGTGAGCGATGTTTTAATTGAAAAGAACGGCTCCGACAATATGGAGCCGATCGAATTACCCCTCTCAGTAATGAAAGAACATGTCTCACGGTGGCTGGTTAAAATGTACCAAGATGTAAAAAAATAGCCCGAGTCTTATTGAGCTGGATTAAAATTTTGCATTGTGTAACCTGATTGCCGACTTGGATCATAGTCGTCTGGGTTTTAGACATCACATGATCGTTATGGCGCGTACCATGTCGCTTTAGTAGAAGTTTGTAAGAAAACCTGCCTGTAATACTCTTAGATGCCTTCTTAGTCGCATCGATGTAGGTATTTTATGAAAACACTACCCCTACTGTTATTCTGCTTGTAATTTGTAACTTTTGAGAGTTGTTTTTATTCAAGAACATTCAATTGACGGTTCGTACCTGGACTTTTCGTACACATGTAAATCTGGGATATTTATATTTTAAAGACCGTGATTGTTACTTAAATGGGTAAATTTATTGTTTTTGTCAGGTTTATGTACTACATTTTAAATATTCAAAAGGTTTTTTTTTATTGAAAAGAGAAATATTTTAAAAGGTTGTCATTGTAAAATTGTGTTACTTTGGCATAGTCTTAGTTTACAAAATATAATAGTACCAATAGCGAGACATTCTTTTGTATTGTTTCAGCTTTTACCACACAGTACATACACAGCAACACTTACATACAAATACATACAACTGTTCCGTGAATAAAATACGGGTTTATACTAGCTGTTTGTTGTTCGTTGGGTCCACGACCGCAGTCAAATAACGAGGCAGCATACTTATAATATATGGGTTCAAAGAAGCTGGTATAATAGACACTCTGGAAGACTTTTTGCCACTGAACATTACCGCTACCAAATAACTGAAATGTTCGTAATATACGTACATGTAAAACTTTAAAGTGTGCTGCGATGCTGGGTGCCGTTTCATGAAGATGTCTTAAGATAAGACAGAAAAATGTCGTACGTAGCTCGCTAAGACAATATTTAAGACAATCGTAAAGTGTTTCAGGAAACGTGTCGTAACTTAAAGATCGCAGCTAAGATAAGACAGCGTCGTAAGACAAACAAAAAACTAGACACAGTCTAAATAATCCATATCCGGTGACGTCATTTTCGCGCAACTGTCAAACAGACGACAATTGATATGGCCGAGCGACGAGGAACAACCAATTGGTCGGAGACAGAAATACGCACGTTGGTCGAAAGGACCGTCAACTACTATGATTTTCTTTTTGGAAAGTTTTCTTCAGAAATTTCCCAAGAAGGAAAAGATGCCAAATGGAAGGAAATTGCAGACGCGTGAGTATTATACGTAATGCGGTACGGGATATCAATGCGAGAGTTTTTACTAAGCTAAAAACTGTCTACGACCTTCTTGTGGGGGACAATTCGATCGTAGATATCATTGTCTTTGTGATTAATTACTTCCGGCTTGACCAATGATTTATTTCTTTTAATTAAGCTGCCAGTTTATTATGTTTAAACTTATGACGATGTCCTGAGTGAATGCCCGAGTAAAAGCCATTTCCAATGTCGTAGATTTTGTTGTTGTTGAAGTAGATTCTCTATAATTTTGAAAAACAAATTGGTTTAAACAATATTTATTCAAATAAATGCACATGTAATAACGTTACACTATAAATAAATGTCATTATATGGATTAAATAACAAGCGAAAACGCTTATATAAACTCTTCTCCATTACAACAAACTAAGAAAGTATGTGGAAAACACTGATAAATGGACGCTGTAGGATACAATTGAACAACTTTGAAGACCTAGAGAGACAGTAACATTAACTGTTATTTTTGTAAAAATCCTTTTAGAACTGCAAATAAAGAGCTTAGTTTTCTGTTCAAGCAGGTTTGATATAATTGGTTTTGTAGGTTTTTTCATCAAGGGTAAAGTGTTATTATTTGAAATACCAAAGACACACTCATAAATGTGGTTGAATTTTATTATGTAACTTTAAACTGAAGATCAATAATTACTGCATACAATGTAAGCATACTTATATATACTGGAAAAATGGACAATAATGGCTGTGCCATGTTAATGGATAATAAAGAACAAAAGAAGTAAATGTCGGTAAAGGTTTTAACTAAGTTGATTGAACAGTTTGTTACATCTATTTTTGTAAATTATAATTGTAACATAAGAATGATCTTCTTTTTGTATCTTTAGGGTTTGTGCTGTTGGTTTTGTGTGTCGACCTGTAGAAAAGGTTAACAAGAAATGGCGAGAATTAAAGGTAATTATCTAAGAAGCAGTTCAGATATATTTTTATCACAGTTCTAAAATAGACAATGCAATGTTTTGGATTTAAGACAGCATACTAGATATAACTTATTTTTAGAAAACTGCAGAGTGCACCAACAATATTTTGTCTAGTGAAAATGTATCAACCAAATAATTTTGAACTGTGGGTTTAAGGTATGTATAAAAGCAATTATTAGCATTTTGGTTCATGAAAAGGAAGCTGCAGGTACTCTGTATTGTCTAGATTAGTCAATGGTACTCTGTATTGTCTAGAGTAGCTACAGGTACTTTGTATTGTCACCAGAAGCTGTATGTACTTTGTACTGTCAGTGTATTGGATATATTTCTGTCTGACCATTTATATAATGTAATGTTTGATGTACCCAGGTTGTAAGAATAGAATAAATATTTTAGTCGAAATTGTTTAAGTATGTATTATGAAAATGATTTTCCCATGTTGGGGATAATAATTATATATCTATCAATAAACTCAGTTTTTGTATTTGATGGAAATTCAGAACTTGTATATTTTTTATGACGTCATTGTTATGTTTTTACTAGTGTTATTTTGGAGTTGCTCACACAAAACAAGCATTTTATTAAAATTATTTTTCAGAGTTCAACCAAAGCGAAAGAACGGAAGATTAGGGATGCAAAGAAGAGGACAGGCGTTGGGCCTTCTCCTGCAAGCCTGAAAGACTGGGAAGAGAAGGTAAACATTCAATAATATTTGCAAAAAAATGTTTGTTTGCTATCGATTTGCTATTTTAGGACATTTTTAATCATTTATAATGCTACAATGAAAATTAAAGGCGTGAAATATTGCAGTTGTTTGACTAATTGCAGCCACATGTGCTAGTCATGAGTATTTTAGTAGCCCTAAAATGGTCATTTTGGTATTATTGTCATACAGCAAACCTATTCATTGGTTTTAGGAGATGTGTAAGTGACAAGGTATTAACTCAGTCATAAGTCATACGATTGCTCCACCTTGTAAGCTAGGGATCATGCAATTTCATTAAAATGATCATCAACTGAAAACATTCCATCTGACTTCCACAATTAGTGAGATTTTGAATCTTGGGTTCCAGTCATGCTTAATTGTAACCAACAAGTTAAGTTAATATGTAAATCCAGATCAGATTGCAAGGAAAGGCTGATTTGTACGCTGGTGGCCCCTGTGATAAAAGGTTTATCTGTTGAGTAAAGTTTTTACACTTGATGTTGTAGATGTCTATGAATAATAAGAAACTGTTTAGGTAATTATCTGCACATGAATACAGGCTTTTATAATCTTCGTAGTACAGTAATTCAAATTATATTTATTAATAGATAGTTTCTGTTCTGCCGGATTGTGTGGTTGAAGGTGTGGAGTTTGGGATCGACTGCTTTGAAGGTTAATTTTTTTAACATTATAATAGAATTAGATTTAAAGAGATCACTTTCACTTAAAACATAGAGATAACTGACAGATGTTAGTAATAACTGTACTGGAAATTCTGCAAATGTGTTGTTAATTTAAAACTAGGAAAAACACACCAAATTTATCATTAATGGAGAATATTCTCCCTCACCAGTCAAAACTTATTTAAGCCTACACTGCAATCAAAAATAATTGGATCATAAATTATTGTAAGAAACTAAAAATTAGAATTTCTTTTAACTGAAATAAAGAAGTAAACATGATGAAATTATTATTCTTTCGTAATTTTATTTACAGTCTGAAGTCAGTGTTGGTGACATGGCACTTGCAAGAACTGGTAAATATTCTTAATTGCTAGTTAAAATTGCTTTTAAATAATAGTTTTTTTCCAATAGTAAAATATGCAATTGTACACCATAATAACTCGATATAAATTATATTTTTCATTGTGCCAAAGCTGATGTTTTTTTATTTCAGAGTTATGACCCTTTGATATTAAATTCAATCTATTAACACATAATTAACATTTAAACTTAACAAAATTCTAACATGATGTTTTTTTGAAAAATGTTTCCCTTACACAATTGTGATCACGTTCATGAAATTTCCTTTTTCTAGTAATACACTGATTTAATTTTAGGCATTTAAAGTAAGTCTAGCAATGCATACTAACCTCAAACACATCTTGGAAACAGCTACTTTCATTCAGAATTTTGCACCATTTGTGTTTTTTTTTAACTGCAGCTTACAAACATTTAATACTTGACATTTCTTGGCTGGAAGAGAGATCTCCCACCGGGACATACCTTGTTGTAGACTTTAAAATAGTTGGTATTTCCTACATTCAGGATGTACCTGTTTATGAAAGATTTTATATTTTGGCTAGACTTTGTAAAGAAACTCACAACCTCTTTGTCTATAAATCACATTTTTAAATTAACTATTAAGATGGTTCTGATGTCATTTTCAGATGATGAAATACTATGTCATCTATCTCTTGAAAACTTTTTACAGTCAACAAATAGTAAGTTGTTTTTTAATTCAGAGTTGACGGTTTATGTTTCAATTTTTAACCATTCTTAAGAATGAACTCACTAGAATAAAACAACAATCAGTTATTGAAGGAAAGTCAATTTTATAAAAAGTATTTAAGCAAACACTGAAGCCTTCAAGATAACATTTACTGTAAATAGTTAGATTTCAATGTATCAGATAATTCTTTGATGCTGCTTTATTAGCTTTAATAGTAGTCAGTATGCCTATTGATACACCCTAAATTAGATAACATTTTGGATCTATTGAATATTGTAATGTGTTCAGTTAAATGATTGCCCTTTCTACTTTAGAATTCACATATTATACTGTGTATATTTGCACATGTTTAACTTTCCAAAAATTAACGAGAAGGTAAAAGGGCAAGTTTAAATCCCATTTAAAGTACACACACACAAATAATATGCCCTTTAAGAAACAGTTACACAAATTGAAGTCTGCTTAAAAATATTATTTGTGGTGTTTCTGCAAAAATATATGTCCCCACAAACTGAGTTATATCACAGTTGTTTTACTATATAGATACTGAACTTGTGTAATGCACATTTTCATACTTTATCAGCTCCAGCCACACTGGGAAGTGGTAAGACTCCAGCCACACTGGGAATTGGTAAGACTCCAGCCACACTGGGAAGTGGAAAGACTCCAGCAACACTGGGAAGTGGTAAGACTCCAGCCACACTGGGAATTGGTAAGACTCCAGCCACACTGGGAAGTGGAAAGACTCCAGCAACACTGGGAAGTGGTAAGACTCCAGCCACACTGGGAAGTGATAAGACTCCAGCCACACTGGGAAGTGGTAAGACTCCAGCCACACTGGGAAGTGGTAAGACTCCAGCCACACTGGGAAGTGGTAAGACTCCAGCCACACTGGGAAGTTTCAAGGAAAGCATCACAGTGCAAGAGAAGGGTAAATTGAGTGAACATGTATTATTCAGACTTAAAATTGATGCTGCTTATTCTATCCCCCTTAGCTTTGAAGAATGTGGATTGGGGATATTATCACATTGATCATTATAGTAACCTGTAGTTGGTCTGTTGGTAAATTAACCATTGTACAATAATAAGATAATGTTTCATCATAATTTCTTTTAGTAAGTTATATATGTAGTTAAAGCAATTAGAAACACAGATTCTTTAAATACCAAATATAGTTCATGTTTATTTTAAAGTTGCATTTCTAAGTTCTCATTTCATTAAGTATTGGTAAAACCGTTTTGAAGTTCGTTATGAAGTGGAAAAAAAACAGTTTCAAGGTGTTAATTTTAAGTTACTTGCTGTTTTGATTGGTTGTCATGTAGTATTTAATTTTTTGTTTTCTGTCTAAATTTAACAGATAACTGATTATCAAAAACAATTGTTTAAACTGACCAATATAAGTTTTGATATAAACGCTACATTGGATTAAACTGTAATTGTTTTTTTTTTAGAAAATTCGGCGTGTTCATCAACCAGCGCTTTGAGTATAACTCAGTCTGGAAGATCCACACAAAGATCAAATTCAAGAAAAAGTGAGTACATGTAAATGAACACTTTAAAAAAAATAGTTCTGTACCTATTAAAATTGCAAGTTAAGAAGTTATCTTTACAAATAAAACATTCTGAAGATTACGAATGCAGACCATAATGATCATGCTAACAAGATCTGTAGTAAATATATAAAGACTTTGTAATGTAGGAGAGAAAGCTGTTTGAGGCTTGTGATTAAGTTTTCTGTTTCATGTATACAAATAAATTTTGTAAAATGTAATTAAACCTACTACATGTAACATATCATTTTAAATTAAGAATTGTGTAATTGTTATGACTTAATATTAAATATCAACTCTAAAAAGGTGATATTGTTATACTGATGATTATGAACTTTAAGTTTTATACTTTTTCTTTAGAAGTCATTGTTCTTATTGAGAGGAAAAACTAGTTATTTGTCTGGAAATTTCTAATTGATCTGCATTTAATCAACAGACAGCAAAATATCAAGACTAAATTTCTACAGGAAATGTTTAAATGTATTTAGGCATCTATTCTATCAGTTATGCATTACTGGATGTAAAAATAAACACATTTGTTCTAATTTACAGGATCATGTGACTGTGATTTGCAATTGATGGACATCCAGAAGGGGTTATTGGAAGAATCTAAGAAAAGGAACATTCTTTTGGAAAAGATCCTGAACACTCTACAAAACAACAACTTTGTTTTGATTGGTGGTGACCAACAACCCTCTTCTTAAGTGTTTTTTTTTGAAAAGGTGGATTTTACTTAACATATTTTTCAGCTCAACTGAGCCAAATTTTTGAAATGAGCTCTTGTGATAAGTAGTGGACCAGCATGTCTGTCATACTCAACTTTTGGATTGCCCAGGTGCCCTGCCCTTGGAGTTTAAAAGTTTTTTTTGTTTTTTTTTTTAATTTTGTAACTAACCTTTGATTTTCTACAGTAATCAACCTGATTATGACAGGAACATCATACCATCTTATAATTCAATCGACTTTTAACATTTCATTCATTGGTTGCTCAGTGATAGATTTTAATAGGGGAGTGAAAATGTTGTTGTCAAAATTCCAATATTCATACTTGGTCTAAAGATATATTAGAATGCATTATCAGATTTCATTCCTCTTGTTGCTTGGTAATGATAACTTGAACTCTACTGCTTTAGTTCTGTGTTATGATAACTTCTACAGTTTAAAAAAAATTGACAAGATATTCTAAACAGATGTTCTGACAGTATACAGTTAAGATGTGTAATAATTCCAAAATGACATGTTGGGTGTATTATTTTATTTTTGTAAAGTTATATGACATGTTGCGTGTGTTACTTATACATTGTTATTTGTTGATACAAACTTGAAATATTCTTTTTTTTATTAAATAATAAGAAATATTTATACTATAATGGCATTTTAAAATTATTTGTTGAAGGGGGCAAATCTAAATACATAATAGAATACATGCAAACATTTTAATACCAAGATCTTTGATTGTAACTGGTTACCCAGTTATTGTATATAACAACAAAGCTATGAAACATTTTGAATTGAACATTTTCAACTTTATAATATAATATTTAACTTTGAAATAAGTCAAACAAAAATGCTGATCTGGGTGAATTAAAACACAATTCTAAATAATAGTTAACATTTTACTTCGTATATACACATTTTGACAAATGTGCGACCAGTGTAGATCTAGATCAGCTAGCACATCAGTGCAAGTCTGACCAGGATTTACACTCTTCGCTTACATGTGAGAATAAACCTAATGAATGTAAAAACAAACAGTGCAGATTGTGATCATACAGCAAATATGTGCAAGCTGATCTGGATCTACACTGTTCGCCCATGAAAAATAGGTGTATCTATGAAGAAAAGGGTTTAATGATAGTTATTGTGCCACTGAATTGCTTGTTATTGAATTTGATGAAACTCTGAAAATAAATGAAACACAGATAATGCATTGTTTTTGATCCAGTACACAAGTCATGTCCTACTGAAATAGCTGGACAAGAGAAAGTCTCCTATTGTGTCCGCTGCCTGTATTTGGCTGTATCTGAGTGTCATCATCACTGTCATCTTCTGTTACCAGACTTGTCACTGGAATGTTCCTATCCTGGCACAAGTTGTATAGACGTACACAGGCACTGACAACCTGCACACATTTGCCAGGCTGGAATGGCAAACAACCACCAGACTTGTGCAGACATCTGTCAAGCAAAGTAAAACATGAATTCCATTACTGGTACACCAGTATGCTGTTGAAACATGCAAAATGTTAAATACCAGTAATATTGTGTAGATTAGCATAAAAAGCTGACCTAAATAAACCTCATGATGATAATAAACATTTTTAGGTAAAACAAAATGGCTTCCATTGGCATATCCAGTTATCTTTGTTTGAGATGGATGAATAATGACCAAATACATGAGATCATGCCAAGGTAGAAGAAACACAGTGTGTACTGATTTTAATATTCTAACTTTGCTAGTTTTTAATATGTCATTTAGCTTGCAATTTGAGCCTTGGTTTATTGTATATATAGTGTATCAGTTGTTGAACTTTACAAAAAAAAAGTAAAATGTACCATACCTAAACCTAGACTTAAGAACACCGAACGCTCTTTCAACAACGACCCGCCCCTTAGCATGTGCTTTATTGTACTTTTCTTGTGCAAGAGAAGTGGGCTGCAGTATTGGAGTCATAAGGTATCCCCTAAGAGGGTACCCGCTATCCCCCAAAAGATGCCCTGGGCATGTTCTCTCCAAATAATTCTGAAAAACAGAACAGAAATAATTTCACGACATGTCTTCAATATTTACTTATATCTCACTGCACATAACATTTATCCTTGAAAATCGCCCTGGCTGGAATAAGAATAACCTGATATATAAATATTAACAAAGTACCTGCAGCTTCTTGTGACAATACAGAGTACCTGCAGCTTCTTGTGACAATACAGAGTACCTGCATCTTCTTGTGAACAGTATTCAGAGATAGAGAAAGATAGATATTTCAATGAAACACCAATCTGTACATTTCTACAGACTATGTTATCTTACCAGTTTCGTGCCATACTAAACCGAATATCTCGTAAAAAAAGTGAAAAATAATTGCTGGTACAATTACGAATAATGTTCTGATATTTCCTTGCTCAGTGTCCAAATTTCTTTCCGAGATTTCACACATCATCCATCCGTCACCCAGGTTCGTAGATTAACAAACCAACCATAAAATGACCCATGCACATAACATCTGGTTATATATTCACATAATATTAAATGCATGTTTGGTAAATTATGGCTAATTATAATAAAATCATCTAGTTTCCTCAAGATTATCCCCATAATTTTGTTTT
>JAZAYU010001568.1:0-26625 GCA_038501625.1 Corbicula japonica | reverse complement strand
CAAATGCTGGAGTGCTTTCAGCTTAATGATCTAACATCAAAATACATACAATTTTAACCATTTCCCACATTAATACGCATTTTTACGCATGTGCAACCATTGTAGATACAGATAAGCCAGCACATCCCTGCCATCTGAACAGGATCTGCACTGGTCGCTTTTTGGTCAGAAATTATCTAACGAATCATGAAGCGAAAAGTGCAGATCCTGATTAGACCGCATGAATGTGCTGGCTGATCTGGATCTAAACTGTTCTACCACGCAGAAGAGAGAACCATTCAGAAAACTTGGTATTTTAAAGTAAATTTGGTGTGGATAGACTGATAACGATCCCAATCTATCAAATAAAACAAAAAAAAATGTGCCTATGCAGTGTTGATCCTGTGTAGACCATCATATGTGCGGAGGCGGTCAGTTTATACAAATTTTGGAGAAAACGGGGTCCGTCTTCAAAGCCTCTGTTGTGTAAGTGGGGAGGAATGTGGTAGAAATTATTTATAAAAGAAATCTCATACCTCGTGTTCAGTTTTCAGCTGATCACTCTCACAGACAATATCTCCGACTGCAATGTGCTCACATGCCTGAAATGCCAAAATGACTAGTGACAAGAAACTCTTATACAAAACTGAATTGTGGAGCTGGTCTACGCTAAGCTCATTGTCGATGTGACTGAACATCGCGAGGTTCATTTCACAATTCAACTTCACATAATTTTTAAGTTGGTTCTCGCCAGCCTTAATCTTCTTTTCAAGAAAAGCTTGACTGGGCATCTGTTTTTTTTTCGTCACAAGACCTAATGCCCAGTTGAATTTGAATGCCTAATACTCCACTGACAAGCTACTATTCAATAGTTTTCAACTTGATTTCCCGAGTCTAAAAATGGCCGATGATTTTGTTGTTATTGCTAGAATTGCTATTGGTTACATGTACAAGGAACGACAACGTACTCAGTAACATTTTTATTTGTTTATAGCTTTCAAAATGCTAGACTTAAAATAAATGTGAGGTTATTGCTTAAAAAAAAGGCTTTTTTAAAATATATTTTGCAATTAGCAATTAATAAAAATAAGGCCAATAAACAAACTACGTCAAAAAATACTTTGCCGTAAGTTTTTACCGGTCAAGTTTTTCCCGTGTTACATTGCGGTATTCTATGTATAAACGGTAAAAGTCTGGAACATTCTTTTTTTCTCTTAGTGAATGGGCATTCCTTCGATCTGAAGCGAGCTTGATGCTCGGATCGCTTTGCGACCCTAGCTAGAGCTCAATATCATTGAAATGAGGTTAAAATGTTAAAAAACAAGCTGGTGAGGGCATTCATTCTTAGTCTGCAGGTAACTAGTTCAATTCTATTTCGTGTGATTTTTTGGCAGTAAAAGTAGGAATCCTTTAGTATACCTGGTGCCTTAATGTATACATGTACTAATCAAGTATACCATCTTCAGTATTTTTTATAAAATAATGACCGATGTCAACGTTTCACACCGAGTGTAATTTTAACTTTTAAGCTTATATACGCTCTTTGCAATGTTTTTTCTATGTTTTTTATGCATTTTAAAATAAAAGTATTAATCAACAGTTTAACAGTAAGAAAGATTAACGTTCCTTTTAGAATTTTATAAACACTCATGTCTAACCGTCGTTTAATTAGTACGACGATGAATTTTGGAATTTTGTGGAAATTTCATTTTATAGATCTCTCACAATTTAAAAGACCACAAGTTGAATTAAAATAAGATATAATACCTTATTTGCTTTGAAGATATATATCTTTATTTTATAATTCCAAAACGTAAAAATCATTAAAAATTATAAGCAAGACTAATTAGTATTCAAATATAAATGTTATTATATGTAATAACGTTTCATAGTATACAATTTTATTTTCCGGCCTTAAACGCTATACTAATTTTTATCTATTGGCAAAGCATTCGCATAAGTGCAGAATCAAACAGACGTGTCCAATATTCTAAAAATTATCTTAACTTAAATAAGAAAATACGGATTTGCGGCAAAGGAGAATATCCGCTACTGACAACTTTGTGTTTATCGAATGCCAATGGTTTTCAACAGAATGTTAATTTCACAAAAAGAAATGAAAGTTTTTATTTTACATATACTAGTTATTGTATTGAATGTATTGATACCATGCTGTATGATCAGTGTAGTTATAACGTTAAGTATAGAATGCTCTTTCACTTGAACAGATATATATGTATCTGAATGTAATTTATTTTTTACCAAAAATATTTTTAGTTTTATCGATATTTGTTTGATTTATAACTTTTATAAACTTCCAGAATTTAAAGAAGAACTCGTACGACTCTACTTCGGGAAAGAGTCAATGATCCCTGCCTCACCTCTTGTAGAAGATCATGCCGTTCCTTTAACGGAGTTGTACGTGCAGCCCCCGATCTCGGCGTTGATCATACCATTTGCATTTGGACAAAAACCAGACATGACGCCGGTCTCGTCGTACCGTAAGTTATTCCTCAACGACAAAGATGTTCCTTATAAAAATATTTACGTCGAGGCTAACGCTGGCTATGGTAAGACATCCTTTACTCAAAGAGTAGCTTTAGCTTGGTGCCAAGCACAAACAACAAACAAATCGCTGAAAAGCAAATTTAGACAGGAGGACGTCGATACACTTAAACGCTTTGATTTTTTGTTTCTTTTACACCTACGAGACTTCCAGGGTGACGATACATGCAGTATCGAGGACCTTATTCTCAAGTTTGTGTCAATGAATTTTCCCGACAAAGAACAATTTTCAAAACAGTTTATAGTGAGAATGTTACAAACTAAAACCTGTCTAGTCATTATCGATGGACTAGACGAGTGGGTCCATCCAGAGACTTGTACGCTAACACCCGGAATACCACACAACAACTATCGCCAGAACTGCACGGTCCTCACTACTACTAGACCTTGGAAACTTAGCACAATAGAGTTACAGCCGAACCTTATTGACCGACATTTAGTAATCTCCGAGCTAGATGACGAAACATCTAATAAACTAGAGTCCAATGCAGTTAAACTTCTCAGAAAAACCAGTGGCGAAAACGACCGTGATTTGAAAGACTTCGATACGAAGTTGTCCTCAGTAAAACTCGACAATATCCGTTTAATTCCGTACATCTTACTTCAGCTAATTTGCATCTGGTTTGATGGTCTTAGCATTGGCAAGTCAAAATGTGAAACGTACAGTAACATTATAGAATTCACACTTGATCGTGGCTTGAAAAAGAAAAATGCACCGATCCTTCCTACAAGAAATACGGAACGTAATGTTACAGTCCCAGGATGTATGAGACATAAGGCGTTTTGTAACAAGTATTTGAACGTTCTTTTAAAAAGCGGGGAGTTGGCGTTCTATACATTATTTCAGAAGATAAAAGAATTTAGCTTTGGGATTGAAAGAACAACTGTCTTGAAATTTTTGACCGTGCAGGAACTGGAGTTCTTTCTGCGAATTGGAATGTTGAGTCAAACAAAGGACAATAGCAAAGTCTCAGAAAAGCGCTATAAAGTTTTCTTTCAGCATAAAACTGTGCTGGAATTTTTGGCAGCCTTGTACATAACGTCTAAATGGAACGATACAACTGTAAAACCAATTATTCTTAAAGATTGTACATCGCTTTCAAGCATATTAGAAATGGATAATCTCTTCGTTTTCGTCTGCGGAATGAATCCAGTAGTATATACATGTATTGCCGTTGAGCTTCAGAAGATCGTTAACCTTGACAATGGCGACAGAAGAAAAATGGAATCTTACCAATCAATGCAGCTGCAGTGCTTTCAAGAAAGTATGGCAAACGAAAATCCAAGTTGTTCGATCCCTCTTCACGATATCCTGCTTGGTGATAAAATGCTGACCAAGGGAGATCTAACAGCTTTGATAACAATCATAGCCTTTTATAAAGGTGACGTGAAATCGCTAGTACATCCATCAACGGGGGACGAGACCTTAACGGCCCTCAGAGGCTTAAAATCATTGCATCTTTATACTGTTCATATGACTCACAGTAACCTTGAACGCCTCTACGCGGTCATCAGCCAGACCACAACACTGACACAGCTCAAGTTACAGTATGTACACTGCTCGGACCACAAGTTTCTGTACTGTGACTGTGACGTCACCTTGAATCTACATGGTCTGAAAGAGCTGAAGACGCTGTATCTTTCTCCCGTACCATGTAAAGAGCTTCACGTTAGCCCTGCATGTCTGAAGGAGCTCCGATTCCTGTTGCCACCACAGGGAGAGAAGATGAATGCTAGTGCAAGTGCCGCGTTGTGGCAAGATCTAGGTGAAGCACTAGTCTTATCATCGTTAACTTTACACAGGATGACATTCTGCCAGGAGATGATACAAACCATCCCTACATTAACTCAGCTACAATACCTCGAGCTACGCTGCATCGAATTGGGTGACGCCATACCGCGTTTCTCACCTGTAATGACAAAGCTTACACGTGTGGAGTTATCCCTGGTGACGATGTCGTCGGCTGCGTGGAGGGAGCTGTTTCTTAGTGTCGGCCAGCTGCCACAGAGTATCACCGTTAAACTATTATCCATTACAATGCCATTCCAGGAATGGAGAGAACTGTTGATCAGTGTTGGCGGTTTGACAAACACTGTCACAGTGAAGGTTAAAGAATGTAACGGGCCATCAAGGGAGGAGTGGCAGACTATTGAGAACCTGATCAAGTCAATGCCTACATTATCACAATTACCAGATTCAAGTATCGACGAGTATGGCATTGCAAACCTGACCGTTAACAACAAGCCAGTATTATAAAAAAATCAAAGTATGGAACGCTTTTGCAGCCTCTTGATAATGGTTTTTAGATCATGGTGTCTTTTTTCATTTATATTATGTCTACACACAGTGGGATGATATATTCACCAATATCTACGTTTTCAGTAAAATAACCCGTAACCGATGTCATGCTGTGATGGTTACGTATATCAGGGCTATCCGATCAACCTTTATTTGGGGTCGTCCGGCTAGCTCAGTCGGTTGCGTCGCAGGAATTGCAGGGCTAGGCGCTGTCGCCGTGACGGTGCGGGTTCGCTCCCAGCTAGAGATATTACGATTTTATGATAACACCTGTTCTTATGCCTGTGCATCATTTGTTAAGAGTGTGTATCATTGCGTGGAAATTAATCATTACGTTATGTCTGTGCTTATTTCGTTATGTATAAACATCATTCCGTTATGTCTGGTAAACATTACGTTATGAACATGGATCATTAAGTTTTACGTTGTATCAATCACCCCCAAGGATATACTTCCTGCTTTTTAAATTTTGCCTTAAAGTTTTGCGTTGTCTTTGATACGCAGGATTCATATTCTAAGATCCCCTATCAAAATTCTATTCTGTTTAGTTCCGCCCATTGTTTTCTCGTTTAGGGCAAACTCATTCTTTTATCTGGGGACCATACGCCGCTGAACATGGAATAGTATTAATCTAAAAATTCCTCATTGAAGGTTCCATGTTCACCGCCATATGCATACCATCGTTTGGGATGGATCAAAATCGTACTGTTTATTAGTGTAAATATTGAGCTGCGCTCAACCGGGGCTAGGCGGCGTGGGCAGTAATATGCAATCCCATTACTGCCCATGAACAAGCTAAAACAAACCGAGACTGCAGTATTTTCATATTTGTCGTGTTTGGTGACTCAAAGTTCCCTTTTCATCTAGTGCATCATAATTTTATGTCTTAACACCAAAAACGCTTAGCGATACCATAACGTTTTGTAAACATAATATGACGACAAGTGAGTATATCGTTATGTTAATATGTGAATGTATCATTATGTTATTACTCTGCGCCATTCATTTATGTGTATGCATAATTGATATGTTTATGCATCAAAACGATTATATATAATCAATTAATTCTAATTCATGTTCTAATTACCAAGCACATACAAAAACAAAAGAAAACCCGTTTGCATGAGAACTCTGAAATTAATGGACAATATACCAAAGCAACTCATACCTGAAATAAGTATATGCTGGTCTACAAAGTTTAGTCCCAATTCGTCAAAATAATATTAGGGTTTTCAAGAATTTCAAGGAAAACTTACTTCTTGGTTCAAACCGAAAGTAGAAATCTACTTTAGGTTTGAACCAGGAAGTAAGTTTTCATTGAACCCTAAAATTATTTTGGCGAATGGGCACTAAACATTGTGTAGCAGTATAAACTTATTTCATGTATGAGTTGCTCTGGTATATTGTCCATGAATTTCAGAGTTCTTATACAAACAGATTTTCTTTTGTTTTAGTATGTGCTTGGTAATTAGAACATGAATTACACTTAATTGAGCTTGCAAACATTACCAACATCCTTAGCTAAATGCATTTCTTTACTAAAATCTAGGTGGCAATAAGTATTTCCCCCAAATTCATTTTTGAAATTTTAGCCAGTTTTCGCCATTAGCAATGCTTGCGACCTCTTAAATGTCCCAACTCACGGGTGAAACTTGGAGTATACATGCATATAATGATTATGTTATGCCTATATTCATCATCATGTCATTGCGGACTGTTTGTTTAACATGTATTAAAAAATCGTCATTACTCTATGTCTTTACACCATCATGCTATGTGTATACATCATTATGCTATGTGTATACATCATTACGATATGTGTATACATTAGAACGATATGTATATAAATAAGGCTATTTGTATAATTGTATATATCACTACGTTATATATATTCACCATTTTGATAGTCGGGGTTATCTACAGGGGAAGGTGAACAATTCTGCTTTGCAACCTCAAGTTTCTTGTGGAAACATTTTTTCGTTACGTACAAGCATCACTGCCTTTCGTAAATTCATCATTACGATATGTTGAGATTTGTAACATGGAAATATATTTGAACACACTGCGATAATTTGCAAAGCAAATTATCAAGGAAATTAGACTTTCAAATATTGTCCGAAATTTGTTCGGGTAAATATTACGGACGAAGAAGTTTCCCATTATCTAAATGACATCGACCTCCAAAGATTGGCTTTTACTACAATAGGTGACAAGGTACGTTTCAAAGATCATTATCGGTGAAAATCTAGCGGTAAACAGGTAAGTCACGTAATATACACTATGGCACCAACATCACTTGAACTTTTGGTCTACCAAAGTAACTTGGAGATGCTCTTGTTCATAAATATAATGTAACACATGTAACGTTGAAAACGATTATTTATTCAAAATTCTGTAGAATGTCAAACCCTCTAGATACCCGAATGGTCTAGACAGCACGTCTGTCAAGCACAACTTTTTTGTAAACCATGGTTTCAAATCGCATTTGTGATACATACTTATTTATTTCCTTTTAAGTTACATTATATATTATATCGAGTGCTTCATTCATTTTAATATTAAGTAATAATAAAATAGATACATTTGTCTTTATATTGATTTATTTTGTAATAATCAATAATTCGTTTGTAAATTTGTAAAATAAGAAACATTACTTTAATCCTTGACGTTTTGTCTAGTCTCAAGAAATGAGTAGAATCAACCTATTTTATTATATTTTGAAATAAGTTCTAACGTATTAATAAGCAGCGAAAATTGCTATAAAATGATTGTGCAAAACGACATTGAAAATATATAATTTGAACATAAGACCAAAAGACCAAACTTGTACTTTGCAAAGTTATATATAGGTAACAGCGCTTCGGATCTCCCTCGGCAAATGGTACATTATGTTAAAACTTGTTCACCTTCTGTTAATATGGTTAAAATAAAAGTGTAATTTACATGTAACGCCAATGTACATTGCCAAATGACCTTTGTAATAGTAACAGTTGTAATCTGTGTCAAAATAAAACCATCATAATTCTCTTACAATTCGAATCATTTTAGCAATTATAATGTATAATTATAAAAACTGATTGATGATAAGATCTTCAGACGATTGGTACAGAATAAATAAAAGAAAATTATATTTATTACAATTTGAGTAAAGTGTGGTATCTGGAATGAAGTGTTTCTATTGTATAGAAAATTCATGTGAAAATATGTTTATATAATAAAACTGGTTAAATGTTGTTTATTTTAAATGTTTTAGGTTAACTCAGTCCATTAGACACTCAGTTATGTTTCAGAAGGCTTCAAATGATTATAAAAATCCAAACACGTAAGAAGGATGTGATTTTTTTCTGTTTTCTTTAAACAGGATCTCGTGTTGACAAGAGAGCATGTTCTCAATGTACCTGTATACGTTATAATTATATAAATCCTAGAAAACATTAGACTAAGTTTATTTTCGTTTTTTACTACTGTAACAATGTTTATTTTGTGTTTAATATTGGGTTGTTCGTTCGAACAGGCCTTTTTTAGGACATGCTTATTTTTCAAATGGGATTGTAATATGAGATAGCACCATTTTACGATTTCGGAAAATATTGTGAATCTGGATTGTATTACCAAAAACCATATGATGTTTTCAAATGGGAATATACCCATTTACCAGATATCAAATAAATGCAAAGATAATTCACATATGACTCAAATAGTTTCAAAAAAAGCACTTGTCTAAGAAGAGACATGAACAATTAAATATTTTCAAGTGTCAGTTTTTTTTATTTCCAAGAATGGGATTTAACTTTGCACTTTTGCACTTTGGGTGTTACGTATAAATAGAAGTGTGTACGATGTATCCTAGTTTCCTTCATTTCTTGATAAAATGTGGTAGAAAAGTCATTGTTTGATTATAGATCAGTGAATGTTAATTTGACTTATATGTTTTAATTGACCATGAACCGCGCCATTTACCTTAGTCGCAATGTCAAATTTTAATTTTGCAATACAAGAACTTTTCAAGTTGGTGCCTGTCAAATTGAGTGTATACAACGGTTATGTTTGAAGAGTTCTACATTCTGAATACTTGCTTATTCAAACCTTAAACGTGTGAATTAACACCTTCAATAAAACATTTAGTGCTGATGATCAATTTAAAAACATCTTAAGATTACCAACACCTTACTCAGATTTAAGTATTGACTACTAGGGATGAATCAGATAAGAAGGGACAGATGCCTTGAAAATTTCGTTATGTTAAAAGGTTGCAAACAATGATTAAAATTTATTAAAAATGCAGCTTGTGTGACAAACTCCTCCTAGATTCCTTCAGTAAAATTAATGTGGTAATGGATTAATGTTGTGTTTTTTGTACTGTGGACAAAGCTCTTAAAGTACAGTAGTCGTGTCCAGTATTGGTTTGCATCAAAGTGTGTCACATAGTGAAAGTGGATCATTTTGTGTGTCTCAAACAAATGTACTGTATATTAGAAAATTCTTATATTGTTTTGTTCTCCTTTTAAGCTTATGCGCGTAATATATGCAAAAAGCTGTTCGTTACAAACATATTCAGAAAACTTTGATCAAACATTTACTGCCGTGCAGTACTTAAAATCTTTTTCTATCTTTTCTGAGCAGGCAGAAGAGGTGGCATTACATTGGATAAAGATCTTGGATTTGCTACTGGTGCCGAAGAAGAGCCAGTTCTGGGGTTTGTCAACCCGAAAAGCAAGACACCCATCACCACAGATTCATATCTGCCGTTAGCAAAACTTGTATGAACAGATTTAATATCACAAGGCCCAGGAAAGAATAAACTATACTCGGTTAAGAAGGACTGTTTAACCCGTTCGATTTCTATTTCTAGAACTCGTAGTTAAAATATAAAAGAAATGAGAAGGAGGCATTTTATTTGAAGGCCCAAAAAGCACCCACTCGTTGAGCTTGTGGTATTCTATAAACACTAATACATGTATGACAAGGCCAGGGAAAGATTTACCAATGACCTTTTCAGGCGAACTGTTTTTCCAGACGTGAGTTTGATTTCGCTTTCTTTGAACCAATACATGTATTTCGGATATAAGTAAAGTGTTGTAGGAACATTACATCATGTACATGAGAAGAAAATATACATGTAGTTCGTATGTGAGTGAAAGTTTTAAGAAATATCATGTTAAGTAACAAATTATTAAGTGTTCTGTAAACATGATTTAAATGACAACTAAACACATTAACACACCATTTGGTTGTTTTTAATGTGCTTAGATTTTGCCCTGTATTAACCTGTTAGTTAACAAGGCATTGAAATGCTTTGAAAGACGTATTATAATGTGTTCTGCAGTCGTCAATGTTACTTTGTTTCTAGGGGTTTTAAAATTGCTGTTTTGGTTCTATTTGTTTTTGTTGCTTTTTTCTTTTTATTAATTTATAAGACGAAATGAAAATTAAATAATAATAATATAATAAAAATAATTTAAGGGCACACTACACACCTTCCCTGCACGTTTATCGATAATAGAAAATTATCAAAATCTCAATAACGGTAAACTGTCGTTCAATGACACTTTGCACAAATGAATGTCACTAATATATCTTTATTTTGCATACAGTATCACGCGTTAAAAAAGTAAAGAAAAAAGTTAGACCTAAAATTTCCTTCAAATTCTATAACATAAATTCACAAAAACTAAACAATACAAAATATAATTTCAAAATCCCACGTGAGTGTAATGATACTGACAAGAAAACGGTGTGTACTTTGTAAAGAACGTTCAACTACTACAAGAGAAATCAATGATTGTCATCCGTTTCGCGACCAGGAAGCGACCAGGAAATTGAAGGTCAAACACACATTTACTAATATCTCATAAAGTTTACATATGTAAAACCACAAGGACACAAGGGATTGTTGTCAGTATCATATTACTTTCTTGTGGTTATTTAAAAATGATGTTTTGTGTTGTTTAATTTTGTGAATTTATGTAAATAGAAGTTTAGGGCATATTTAGATCTCGCTATTTTTATTGTTCTAACGTGTCTTACCATATGCAAAATAAAGATACATTAAGTAACACTCATTTGTGCAAAGTTTCATTGAACGGCATTTTGTCGTTATTGTCGTTATTTTGATAATTTTCTTTTTAGCGATGAAAATGCAGAGGAGGAGTGTTGTAAGCCCTTAGGAAGCACTCAGTTCAATATTTTAAAATTTATTTCTATAATATTTATTGCTGTTGACTTATGCAGACAACTAATGATTGGTTTTGCATATAGTAAAATGATGCAATCGTTTTGCCTTCTTTTGCCTTCTCCTGACTCTCGACTCTCCTGCAAAAAGAACGGAAAATAAACCAACAACTGCGAACTTAGAATGTCTTATAAATGTCGTCATTTGTGCCAACATTTTATATAAACATACACTTATGTTAGTTATCCTTGTTAGACCAGCTTGAAACCAGGATGTCAGTGCATCAGTACAACTTTCCCCCACAGCCGACTTGAAGATAGCATAAAAGACGAAAAACGGAATTTCATAAAAATCTCGGTTTCCACGTGTTATATACGGGCAGTTGTAGAAAAAGCAAAATATTTTAAAAAGACAAATTGGTTGCGTCGCAGGAATTGCAGGGCTAGGCGCTGTCGCCGTGACGGTGCGGGTTCGCTCCCAGCTAGAGGCACTATCACGGTGCGGGTTCGCTCCCAGCTAGAGGCACTATCATTTGGTCATAACAACATTTGCTCGACTATGCTGCTAGTCATACACCAAAATACGATTGCTGATCTAGATCTTGTTCTGAAAGGTTTTATGTCATTCATATTTTAGATAGTTGTCCCTTTTTATCTGAACTATATCACAGGTAGAAGCAGCAAGAAATTCCAATGTAATATACGTTCAGTAATTTTATAATAGTTCCTTAAGTTTGTATGTTACAGTTAATTTTAAACAAAAATTTAACTCGCAAAATGTTATTTAAGAAGAAGTAATCCTTACATGCTTGATATACAGGTTATTCAAAATGATAAATTAAAATCCCCTACCTCCCGCTCTCTAACATTTCTGTACAGAAGCAATTACATCAAGCATTCAAAAATAAAGATTGAAGCAAATTGGTTCTTATATCAATAAACTATCGGTAGTCTACAAAGATACCCGTCACCAGCAGATTCCTAGTTTGGGTTTGTCGTCTTTATTAATAAGTAAAGAAATACATTGAGCAACTTTAAGTAGCATTAACATTTATATCGCTACATGTATGAAAGAAAGGAAATTCACTTAAGGAAACACAACCAACCAGTAGAGAGCTTAATAGAAAAAATATCATCAAAAGTCAAGTGCGGAAAACACAACATTCCCACACAGCCGACTTGAAGAGATCTTAAAAGACGAAAACGGAATTATGAATATATCCTAAAAATCAAAATCTCGGTTTCCACGTGTTTAATATGGGCAGTTGTAGAAAAAGCAAAATATACTTAAAAAGCGGACAATTCTTTATTTATTTGAGTACAAATCTTCAGATCGATGGTGTTACTATGCTTGCAGTGAGACCTTCTGTCTCTTTATTATTCTAGATTTAATTCCAGAAACTTGTAAGCTGTAAACACTCCAAACACTATTATTGGACAAAGGTAATTTGGCAATGTTTACATTGGCGTGTTTACATTGGCGTTACATGACTACAGTGAATTTATATTTTAATTGTTGTTTTATACAAATCGTGAAGCTTCCAATATTTGTCCCATAAGCCCAGTTGCCTAAGACGCAGTCAATATGTAATCCAATTGTAGCAACGCTGTTATAGGTTGAAGGTTCGAAACCTTGTGTTTTTTTTCTTACTTTTTAAAAAAAAATTTACACAATAAATATTTCTGCGATAAAATGATTGGAAGCAGAATATACAAATTAACATGAAATAACTGCGATAAAACTTAAAAAATATAAATCTAAAATATACTCAACAAAAATAGAAACCTGACACTTTATATTTGGTGTATTTTCCTGGAATCAGATTTAAAGCTAATTGAATTGTGGTATGTAATAAAAATTGTGCATGTTTTGAACTTAATTATGCATTTTGATATTTTTGGTGCATGAAACAAGTGATTCAGTGGTTATTTTCTTTTGGATGGGGCAAAAATATATAGATTTTGAATATGCACCTCATACATATTCAAAGTTACAGTGTCAGGTTTGTTTTTTTGTTGAGTATATTTCCTTAAAAGCTGTGTGTCAGTGTGAATCGAACCCGTGCCGAACAAAAAGTTAGGCCTATGCCAGCCAGACTCGTTGACCACTGTGCTATTGAGGAGGTGTAGTGAACAATTGCAAAATTTATTTTTAACGCGTAAATTTGTCTTAACCCGTGTTTACATTCTATTAATAATTGTAAACATTGCCAATTTAGCTTGGTCGACCTATAATACAACATATTATTATTCATTGCTTGGTAACTTATTTGTTCAAAATACTGTACTTGACTCGCTCTGACAAAGACAAAGAAACTGAACATGTTGTAGACTAGCTGTTTACAACAGTAGGTATCAAAAGCATTTTGACGTCTGACGGTATGAGATTGGTAATAATCAACAGATTTACACCGTGTCGGTAGTCCTTGATATTGAATCCTTTCTAACTGAGCCGTCAGACGGGCTGCTTGTGTATGCTTGTTTATTCATCTGCAGAGGTCGACATCCAAAATCTTGCGGTAAAAATAAAAATTGATTCTGGACTTCATGCCAATGTCATATATATCTCAAATATTGGTTATTTAGAATCAAAAGCTTACTGCACGACAGTACAGTGAGATTGTTACACACGTGTTTTTAAAGTTTAATTCATGACATTGTCTATAATTCCTGCTATATTTGTGGACATAGTAAGGAATAACAGTCTATGTCTGTGCTAACTTTAACTTATTCCAGGATATTTTATCGTTCTTGAACAACCAGAAAACCAACCATCGTACTGCATAATAATTTACGCACTAATTTCCAATAAAACCTGTTCCGTTCAATAATGTCTTCAGTATAAATATGTTTCAAGCAATAATGCATTCAGTATAAATCTTTTTCTATGTGTATCTATTTTATCTATAATTGCTATCAGCTCATACATGTAAAACGATTTTGAAAACATTGGGAGTTTCGACAAACAGAGAAAACGATAATAACAGTAGGATTGGTTTTATTTCTAAGCTTATGCCTGATCGCAATTTAAGAGAATGTTTTCCTAAAACTGATCAAACACACACAAAACACACAAAAGTAACATTAGTTTTCCATGTTATGACAATTTATACATATTTCCATTTGCTCTTCAAGAAGCAATATAACTTTATTGCACTTACAAACATTTCTCTTCTCACATTTCATTGATGACTTTAATAAAGATGAAATTTTGCTTTTTCAAAAGGTTGACCCGGTACTTGTTGCCAAGATCAAAACGTTGATTTCTTCATAAATTCCTCAATCGGCTGTTAACTATCAGAATCTGATAATCCCTTTGTTAAGGATCTCGGAAGACATATTATTTGAGATTGGCTTCAAAAGTTATCTAACATTTCTGAGTAACATTTCTGAGTAAAAGGAAAACACTACAAAACAAATAGTACTTATATCTTTCATCTGTGCGAGTTTCTGTTCTCGATTCGAACCGTGCATGCGTGATAGATACTCTTCCTTGCACACCATCTTTCCATTTTACCAGTTCATTAAAGTTTAATTTTCGAACTCGTCTTTTACAGTTGGAGAGGAATATAATTTACTATATTATTCATCCTTTGCTAGAACATGGTCAGATCGCATTTAGGCGGGTTGGTGTAGGGATGTAAGATGGCGTTACTCCTGCAGCTGTGAAAACAAATGATATATCGATCAGGGATGCAAGACATTTTAAGAAACACACAGTTCTATTTTGATTTTATTTTCACTTTTACTGTTGTTTATTTAGCAGACAACTAATGAACAATTTTACAAGGTTGCAATTAACAAGTATGTAGCTGGAAAAATTAGGTTTAACAACATGTTTATATGTTTGCAGATAGTAAAATGATGAACTCGATTTGCCTGCTTCTGTGGAGAACCTACTGAAAATAGAAAGAAAATATATACATATTAACTGTTCTAATCACGAACTTAGTATATCTCATACATGATATAAATTTCGAAATCCGTCTATGCCGTGCTTTAAATATGTAACCTTATTTTGAATATGCTGCTAACTGGACGGCACAATACCATGCTGATGTTGATTTTCTTTGTTCGACAGATTTATACGGAATGATTGGAAAAGTTGTTTTTGTTATCTGAATTCTTGTCTCCGAACACCTGTGTCACAGGTAGAATAAGTACCACGTGACGTGATTAACATTCAGTAATGTAATTAAGACAATTATATTCTGTTTATTGCACTTGAAAACAAGAACTAAACTTTCGAAATGTTATTTAAGAACATCCCCTACCTACCGTTCTCTATCACTCCTGTATTTAGCCAATTACATCAAACATTCAAAGATTAAACATGAAGACACTTCGTATTCTTTTAACAATAAGCAATCGTAATCTAATAAATGCGCGTAATAGATACATGTACCTAGTTCGGGTTAGTCGCGCAACAACACACGTATTCATTGCTTGGACAGCTTATGCACGTGTTCGGCCCCCATGTGGTTCTAAACGGCCTGGCTGCTGTACATCTACTTATCTTAGTCCTGCATTGGCAATCATAATCTTTATTGAAAAGAAAAGAAATTCATTTCAGAAATGTTAAGTAACATGTCCATAAACGTACCACGGATAGTCAGTTGCAGAAAACAAACCCACCCACACAGCCAACTAGCTAGTTTAAATTATAAAAAAAAACACGAACAGTCAATTACGTAGAATATAATTCATCCACACAGCCAACTACTTGACGTTTGGGGCTTAAGAGAAAAACGTCACGGACAGTCAATTTCGGAGAACATAAACCATCCACACAGCCAACTACGTGAAGTTTGGTGCTTAAGAGAGGCATTATATCCTTGATTCGAATTTCTAGATCAGAAAAATGTTCATATCAATGGATATTTTAATTATAAAAGCTAGATAAAATAACATGTGTTTGCTTAAGAGATAAATGAAAAGGGAACTTGGGAAAAGGCAAATACCATGTAATGATATGTTTTCAAACGATTGCAATTCCTTTGTTTGATGTTTTAAGTTTTTTCAAGGAATAAACTTTTTTCTATCTTTGGAATTTTTTTGACACGATGGAAATCAGAGTAAAATTTATTCTCCATATCAAATGAGAGGACGTATGATACCGGTATTTTCTTCAGTAAACCTTGATTAATTGATTTATAAGCTATTTGCTTGTATGTTTTTACATTGCCTGTAAATAGTAATATTGTAAGGATTGTAGCTACTTGTGCAGTATTAACAAATGTCACATTTGATTCATCTAGATCGATGGATTCTCAGTTTATTATAAAACAAAATGTCCGATTTGATCCATTAAGATCGATGCTACGACAATGGTTGCAATAGCATTGTACTCTTTTGTAACTCGTTTAAAATCCCTTTTTTAGGTCTTGCAGTGTTATGAGAACAATAGTGAACAAAAAATTATCATAACAATTATTATATATTTTATATTAACTCACCGGCACTTGTAGGCTGAGAAAACATCCCCAACACTAAGACTGTTACCAACAACAGAACCATTCGATTATTCATTTTCTGAATATTGTGTTGTAATATCAAACAATGAATCCAACTTGCTCTGACAAAGTAGCTGAACAAAATGTTAGCGTTTAAAATATTCAGACAACGGGAAAATAAATAATGAATGGTAACAGGTTTTCACCAGACGATAAACAACCATTTTAGTATTTCAATAACAGTTCAGAAAAGTTAAACTCTAAAATACACGGACGTATTTTCCTCAATGTTTGGTGAACAACTTATTAAAGGCAAACGTTATAAAAAAAAAGGTTCATTCGGGCATCTCATGTGCTTCTTGAAATCACGTCACAACGTCGAGCAGACGACATGTCGAATGAAAAAATATGACACAATAGAATGTTATCAAAATAAATAATAAAATTAAATCTCCAGTTGGTTATGAGAAAATAGTAAATAATTGTACGGTGTTTTTTTCAAATATAGTAACGACTAAACATACTTTGTAATTATCTAAATGTACTTACTACACCGATCGAAACATTTTATTTTGTCATATGCCATTAAAATTCCCTCTTGCATTCATAAATTAAAGACTTTAAATCAAGGTAGAGGTAAACCAAAATGTCACATAATCTTCACTAGCTTTAGTGGGAATAAAAAACCGAAACTGGTCTAAAATGCTGAAGCATCTTAGCAATCTTATCATTGCAGAATCAAACAAAATCGTTTATTGTTTAAGAATCTTTTTTTTAAATAAGGATACTTACCATAAACCGCGACGGCGTCAAAGTAGAACATAACCCTTACTGGCTCTATGGGCGAAATTTTGGTATGATCTGGTTTATGGTTCAAACAAGGTTCTGGGGTGCATCAACCACACACGTTTTACGAAAGGGTTCTGATACGAACAAAGTAGTACAAGTTGTCTTTGGTGAAAACCGTGTGTTTATTGAATGATGGTAATGATAAACATTCCAACAACGGCTTGACAATGTATTCCTGTTTAGGGTTTGGTTGTTTTTATCGCCGCTTTGGTCGTTATACATTTCTTATTTAGGAAATATATACTGTTTGACCTCAAAACCGAAAGCAAAATACTAAACGCAAATATTAATTGTCATATGCACCCGTTTGTTAAAGGTAGACGAAAAATTAAGTGTGTTCTTTTGTTACTACACTCACCCAAAGTTCTAATTTGTCACTTTTTGTCCGTATTATTTTATTCAAAAGGCGTTGAATTCACTCTTTATTTGTGATCATATGCCAACAACAGTCTTCAACTTAAGCTATAATCATGAATTTATTGACTTTGGAACAGTCAGGCGGGAGTTATTCTTAATTTTGCTAAAAATGCATTTCTTGCATAAAAAAGTCAGGCAAACTAAAAATTGCTCTTAATTTCATGTTTTGTTTTAATAAGACCCCTCATTAGTAGGAAGAATATTAAACCTTTTTAATCAACAGCACATTTGTTTGAATAAATCCCCTTCAAAATATCCAATTTTTAGCTCGACTATTCGAAGAATAGGGGAGCTATCCTACTCGCCCCGGTGTCGGCGTCGGCGTTCCCGTCGGCGTCCGTTAAACAAATGCGTTAAACAAAAAATGCACTTTGGTCCATCACTTGAAAACTACTTATGATATCAACTTGAAACTTGAAATATATATTCACCATCAAATTCTACATCATTACCAACAACACCCATAACTCTGCTACAAATACTTTTTATTATGCCCCTTTTTTACTTAAATTTTGCGTTAAGCAAAATATGCACTTGGTCCATAACTTGTAAACTACTTGAGATATCAACTTGAAACTTGGAATATATATTCACCATCAAATTCTACATCATTACCAACAAGACCCACAACTCTGCTGTCAATATGTTTCAAGTTATGCCCCTTTATCTTATATTTTGTGTTAAGCAATTTGCCCATAACTTTAATACTACTTAAGATATTGCCTTGAAACTTGAAATATATTTTCACTATCAAAATCTACATCATAACCAACAAGACCCATAACCCTGCATCCAATATTTTTTAAATTATGCCCCTTTTTCACTTACATTTTGTGTAAAGCAAAATATACACTTGGGCCTTAACTTCATTATGAATGGAGGGATTTCAAAATAACTTGGCATAAATGTTTACCTTGACAAGGCGGTGTGTCGCGTACAATATCCATGCTTGTAGGTCCAAGGTCAAGGTCACTGTTACTAAAAATAGAATTTTCTTGCAAAATCGTGTCCGCTCTGTAACTTTGTTGTTTTCTATTGGATTTTTTAATAACTTAGTATTATTGTTCACCATATCAAGACGGTGTGTCACGTACATGCCCAGGCCTGTAGGTCCAAGGTAAAGGTCACTGTTACTAAAAATAGAATTCTCTTGTCCGAGCTGTTACTTCGTTATGAATGGAGGGATTTCAAAATAACTTGGCACAAAGGTTCACTATGACAAGGCGGTATGTCCACGCTATACCCATTTCTGTAGATCCAAGGTCAAGGTCACTGTTACTAAAAATAGAATTTTCTTGTCCAGGCTGTAACTTTGTTATGAATGGAGGGATTTCAAAATAACTTTACACAAATGTTAACTATGACAGGGCAGTGTGTCACATACCATGCCTGTAGGTCAAAGGTCAAGGTCACTTTTACTAAAAATAGAATTCTCTTGTCTGGGCTGTTACTTTGTTATGAATGGAGGGATTTCAAAATAACTTTACACAAAGGTTCACTATGACAAGGCAGTGTGTCTGCACATACCCAGGCCTGAAGGTCCAAGGTCAAGGTCACTGTTACTAAAAATAGAATTTTCTTGTCTGGGCTATAACTTTATTAAAAATGGAAGGGATTTCAAAATAACTTGACACAAAAGTTAACCATGACAGGGTGGTGTATTGCGTACCATGCCCATGCCTGTAGGTCAAGGTCACTGTTACTAAAAATAGAATTCTCTTGTCAGGGCTGTAACTTCATTAGGAATAGAGTGATTTCAAAATAACTTGACACAAATGTTCATCATGACAATGTGGTGTGTTGCTTACCATGCCCATGCCTGTAGGTCCAATGTCAAGGTCACTGTAACTAAAAATAGAATTTTCTTGTCCGGGCTATAACTTTGTTTTGAATGGAGGGTTTTCAAAATAACTTGGCACAAATGTTCACCATGACAAGGCAGTGTGTTGGGTATATTACCCATGCCAGTATGTCCAAGGTCAAGGTCACAGAAATTATTTCTGTTATTTGAAATGAATTTCTCTCTTACCATTCACTTGTTAATATTTTTGCTGATTGAACATGAATGTATGGCCATAGTTGTTATTGTTTTAATCTTTAAATTGCATTTGTTTCAAATGATTCGAATAGTCGAGCACGCTGTCTCCTCTGACAGCTCTTGTTAAATTACCTCCCTTTGAATTAAAGACCGTTCTAATTTTGATCCTGCGGTGTAAGTATACTAAATGGTTTTGAATTCGTTTTTAAGAAATCAATCAATAAAGATGAAAAAACATTAGATAATTGATTTCAAGACAAAACAGTTCTTTCCACAACCTTTCCATGACATAGGGAAGAATCGAAACTAGCATACACTGTAAACATATAACATTGATGACCAATTAGAACTTTGGATGAGTTTAGTAAGAAAATAAAATTTCCTGAGGAACCCGCTTCAAATTAGCATATACATCATTCACGTGTTGCACATCTGGCGCAAAGATTTTGCTATTTCATTTATATAAAAATATCTATAAAGGTCGCACGTGTGTGGGCTTTCTTGTCCTTGGTGCAACCAGTTTGAGAAGTTTGGAACGTTTGATGCCCTTGAGCGGTCATATGCAACACGGTTCTTCCTGTAGCCAGAATAAGCCATCACGGCTTTGGCTTTGCTGGTTGCATTAACAGCCTCGTTAGTACAATAGCTAGACAACACATCTTCAGTTGTATAATACGAGTTTAAAATTGTAAACATGGGATTATGGTTCAATTAAATGAAACTTTTACCCTCCTGATCATAAAAGAGAGATTTTACCACAGAAGGACTATGCTCACGATGCTGACATATTTGATTTTAAAGGTTAAATAACCTTCACCGTATGACTTTCAAACCTTGTATCACAATGCATCAGACGAGTTCTGCAGCTGAACGCCAATATTATGTTCCAAATCATACATGTATAACACAAGAAACTGACCATATGATGATAACTGTTCTAACTGGTTTGTCAGGTGGAGATTTATTTATTTCTTACATTGCAGGAAAACATTTCTCAAAATAATTTAAGAAACACACAATTCTGTTTTGAATTTATCTTAACTTTTAATGTTATTTGGCAGGCAATGAACAATGTTTGACATGTCAACTTATTTTCAAACAAATATTGTGAATGAGGAAATTGTTTTGCCTGCTTCTCACAAGAGATTCGCCTGAAAATAGAAAGAAAACATATGCATCAATATTTTAATAGCGAACTTAAAATGTCCCTAACACCCGTGGTTTTTTGGAAACGGTAAGCATCGGCTGGTGATTCACAAGACAATATTGTTATGTGATTTGTTTTATAATTGTTATTTATATTTACTCTTGTTGGAAATGGTTTAAAGCCTGGTTTTTAATATGTATCTTGGCCTTTACAACATCAATGCCAGCTTTACGCCATAGAAAACAATAAGGCTGTTGATCTAAATCTGTTTCTAGAAGATTTTCTATCAAATAGTTTTACGAAATATTTTTAACCTTGTTCTTTTTCTGAACCCGCGTGATCACATATATCTCAGATATAAGCAGTGTGTACATGTTCCTACCACGTGATATTTGTACAGTTATATGATTATACTCTATTTAAAATTATCACTCTTTATTTCGAATTTTCGAACTCTTGTTCTTTATCAAGAATTTTTTTATTTTATTATATAAAAATATTTAAAAGTATGTATTTTTCTTGAAGAACACGAGTTCGAAAATTCGAAATAACGAGTGATAATTTTAAATAGAGTTCTTACTGACTTCCCTTTTGGAAGGTTATTTTATTGTATATAATTATAGATAGGTTGTATATATATTAACATTAAAAAACAATAACGAGTGAAATATTATATCAAAGAAGCCGTTTGCGTATAGGCAATACACGCTTAGTATACATAAACCACAATATATATTATATGAAACGTTATTTACTGTGAACGTTGAAAAGTATCAATAATTCTACCAAAGATCAACAGCAACCATAAACTTTATTCTTAAACGATAAGCAAACTTTAATCTTTAATTTAAATAAACCCTTATATCACCTATGTCATCTTTGTCGGGCAACAACAAATATAGTCTCGATCTGTGCAGCCTGAACAAGTTGTCGGCCCCACAACGTTTCTGTAAGGTTGGGTTGATGTACAAGCATCAATCTCACGCACGCATATGCAATCCGCAACTACAATGACATGGACAACATTACAATTAAGCAACTTCAGTGCATTAACCCGTCATGCAGTGCTGGTTAATTAAATCGGGGCTATCCAATCAACCATTTTTGGGGCTACATGTACCTCAATTGGTTGCGTCGCAGGAATTGCAAGGCTAGGTGCTGTCGCCGTGACGGAGCGGGTTCGCTCCCAGCTAGAGGCACTATCATTTGATTTACATTGCTTAAGTACGCATATAAAACTATTTCTGTACTGGCAATGCGCTAAACATGATATGTAAAAAAATAACGTTACTTTAATAATTAACTCTTCTATCATTATGGATAGTTTTCCTTTTCGGATGAGAATATGCGTTTACACTTTTATATGATTTGTAAGAATTATTTTTATCGGTATTCGCAATCTTATCTTTAGTAGGTTTCTGATTTAATGAATTAATTTATTGATATTGTGAAAATTATTACTTTATATTTTAGTTCGACGTAGTTCTAGTGATATATTGATTGTGATTCAAATAATATTTGGTGAATTTGCTCTGCCTTTTTATTTTATTTTTATTTTAACTCCGGGTGTCTCGTTAATTATAAAAAAATGAAAATATCATGAAAAGTCAGACTCGGCAAACACAAGTTCTTTCCACGGCGAAACAGAAAGATAGAGAGTTGAAGACTTTAGTGCGACATTTATTTTAATAGGATACAACAAACAATTATAGAATATGACAATCTTAGGGATCATCGCCTTTAAAGGAGCAGTGAGAAAAAGAAAGTTTCTACTGTGTTTGGAACAAGATTATGTAGTGGTCCATACTCATGCTTCCCCCGCAAGGTTCTCATGTAAACAAACATATGCACGCTGGCTTAAATGAATTTTCTCGGCCAACCATTGACAAAGTGTTTTACAAGAAAATACTTTAAAGTAACTGGATAATTTCAGCAAGAACATCATGGAAAAATTGTTTTTATTATTTGTAAATAACACTAAATAATTAAAGTGTTTAATTACGATCAAAACTGTATTATACATGTAATCAATATATTATTATGAATCAAATATATAGAAACTTTTTGTTGCATTTAGTTGTTATTAACATGTGATAAAGCTAGTCTATGGCAGAATGACTTATCTTTTATTTAAACGTGTATGAATATTTTTTGTTAGAGCTAGCTTACTACATGTATTCTGCATAAATTATTTAATTTTTCTTGAAACAGTTCTTTTTATTAAACAATGATTAAACAATGATTACTCAAACATACACAGTTTCATTTTGTCGTTTTAATGAAAGGATTGTATAATTATGAGAAATTAGATTTGTAATAGGATAATTTCCTTTAACGAAAGTGAGAGATAAAATAGTGGATTGAAAGCGAAAATGTTCTACCTGTTTCTATTTAATACCACTTTTCGGTAGCGTAGTCGGTATTGCATTACGAGTCGCTGTCGCCGTACGGTACGGGTGCGCTCCCCATTTGAGGAAATATCATTTAGAACATTTTTCACTTTCAATTATGTTTCCTACCTTGTCCAGTCGGTTTGGCCCTTGCTTCTAACATTTCTGTAAGTATTAATTATTTAAGTATTCTAGAAAACAAATAGTGTAAAGATGTTAAAAGAGCACAACTGACGAAATAATTGTACTGGAATTTATATATTTATTTTTGTAAAATAATCATTAATAAATCAAATTTCAGAGACAATATATATGTGACATACACTTTCTGTTCAATTATTTAAGACATATCTGAAACACTCTTAAATACAATGTACATGTACACTAAATTGCAACTTTCAAAGGAAAACAAAACATTTAGTCAAAAGCTTTAGAACAGTTTACAGAAAAGGACATGAATCCTAATAGTACATTATTAGCATGAGAAAAACTAGGGATATATTGTTTGTATTTCAAAATATCTCATTTGAAATTCTATGTACAAAAGAGATTCAAAATATGAAATATAATGCGCAATATTTTGTTACTTTAAGATTGTTTTGAACTTTTTTTATTAATATTTTCCATATTTGATAAAATTCGGAGGGTATCTTTTGATATATCATTAGGTTTTAAGATATATAGTCATTCCATTGAAAATAATGTTATGTTTTTTGTGTGTTATAACTAATACACATATTCGGAAACAAAAGATATATACCAAAGACGGTTTTTAGTGTTTTCCATTATAAATTATTACATGTATGAAAAATGTTACATTTGAGCCATGTGACCTCTATTGCAGTGAGAAGTTTTCTTTGATTTAAAATGCCTCTTAAATCCGTATTTTAGTATACTGCACTGTTTCGAAACGTATAACAACAGTCGCCAAAAATACTCACCGACACTTGGAAGTTGAGAAAACATTCCAGTCAGTAGTCCTGTTATCAACAGTATAACCATTTTATCACTCATGATGTTATATTTTGCTGTTGTCTTAATTTTATCTTTTTATATATGGTATCAAACTTGCTCCGACAAAGTAACTCTACAAAATGAACCCTGGTAACGGGAAATCACTATTGATTGACAACAGGTGTTAAGTTATGAGTATGTTATGTTTAACAGTACAACTGTACAAAGTAGAATTTTAATATTGTATTTTCTATAACCACATCCCTATTTGGATAAATTATTTATCTAAAATACAGGCCTTCTGATAATTTAAGTAAACCACTTTTAATAGGCGAAGTTTAATGTGATCTTATTCATCATAGACATTAATTTTAAATACGATTGCTGCAAGTTATTTCAACTTTAATTCCTTCCTTCCTTTTTGAAACTGATTATTTTATTAACCATGCTCTCGCCCTCTCTCTTCTTCTTGACTGTGTGGGGAGGCTGTTTTTCTGAATTTGGCAATTCCTGATATGCATTTTTCACCTTTTTCCAACTTTTAATAAACTTTTCAGTTGATACATATTTACTGAATATATAATAAGAGTGTTAATATATTTAATATTTTTAAATTATTTAAGTGTGACACATTCAGAGCACAGAGCAGGAATATATCAAATTTATAAAAATATCATTAAAATCTCAAGGCATAATTAAAACACTCGGCGTATTGTACTAAATACAAGTTATTATTAAATATTGCAAATGTATTTGGTTTATTTTTCTTAACTCTTATGACAAACTGTTGTCAAGTGGGGGTTAGTGTGAGGTTGGTTACCCTAGAACCTGGTTAAAATCCCCAATGGAAAATTATTTTGCCACTTACTGTTCAAAGGATCCAAGGCAGTTACCCCTTTTTTCTTATTTTTTTGTTTATGGGGTCTTTTTGGACATAGATAATTCAATAAACCATGACTTTTCTTTTCCTCTATATTCTTTGTCTATGTTGGTAGGCTGTGTTTTCTGTATGTGCGATTCCTGATAATGCTAATTTCACTCTTTTCAAAAAAATGTTTTATGTAAAGGCGCCTTATTAATTAGGAGGAAAGGTAAGCGCTGCCCTGTCGAACAGATGATGGCATTTTGTAATTGCTTTTATGTACTACATGTAAAAGGACTGACCATATGCGGCTCTATTCGTTATTCTTGCATACCGGATAAGTATTTCCGAGTGATACTTTTCTCTATTGAAAAGTTGTGCATGAATGTCAATATTTCAGCGTTAGAGACAATACTAAGTTTATATACATAAAATTACGAGAACACAATTGTTATGAAGAGTAAAAGGTATGCAAAAAATTTCTAGCAGGAGAAATCGGTAAAGAGCTTCGTTCCCGCAAAAAGAGTTTACCCTCGGAGATAGAATTTCCTATCTTCACTTCGCACTCATAAAAAATATGCATCATTAGGACCGACCACAAACCTTATAAAATATAAAATCATACGAATTATTTCGCCGTAAATAATATTTTATGAGCCAATGTAAACAAGTTAAATATGGAATCGGTTACTCGTACATAAAGAAACCATAGCGTCCCCACACAACAAAAAACAAAGGGAGGAAGTAATTGATATGATAGTTAAAAGACACCACAAAAAACTAGGGGTATCATAATGGCGTCAACTTCATGACGTCATGGCGAAGCGCAATATGGAAAGGGGAAGGGCATATTATGAGTATCTTGCATGAGTGTGAGGTGAAGATGGAAAAATCTGTCACCGAGGGGGGACTGTTTTTGCGGGAACGAGGCTTTGCCGAGTTTCCGCCAAAACAGTTCACCCGAGGTGACAGATTTTTCTATCTTTACAGAATGGTCTCATGCAAGATACTTTTTCTTGCATACCTTTTACTGTTCATAACATTGTGTATATGTTTACAAACTAATTGTTGTTTCATAACGTTGAAATATTGACGTTACACAAACCTTACTTTCTAAATGACGACACTAACTTGACGTGAGATACTTTTAGACGTGACGTCACTCATGTAGCACGCGAACGTTATCTTTTCCCTAGGGAAAAGATTAAAAGTATCATTCACGTGTGTTGGGTAAAGATCGCGTGATCCAGCCCGAATGAAATATGCACAAGGGCGGTAACGAGGCTCTGCCGAGTTACCGCCTAAGTGCATATTTCACGCTGGCTGGATCACGCGATCTTAACCCAACATAAGTGAATGATACTTTTTCTTGCATACCGTATTAATTTACGCAATTTGGGGTATTTTCCTGTAAATTTTTCTTTACACTACTTTTTTTATAGTAGCGGAGTGATATACGAGACATTCCATCGTTCATTCATAAATGCGTCAGACGTCATGA